>JAVKPL010012304.1:0-61258 GCA_032173675.1 Gastrolobium villosum | reverse complement strand
ATGATCTGACAGCTGTGTGTGAACGAGAAATGAAATGAAATGAACCTTGTGCCAGTGGTAGTTGCTGGAGATACTAGCTGCTAGAACAAGATAAAATAGTTAGATCTGCTTTTTGGGGGCTATAAGCCTTGGTACCCTCAAATAAAATAAAGAAAAAAAAGAGGACCCTTTTGATGAAATGTGCATATGAAAAAAGAAGGCTTTGAGGCAGTTATGGAAAGCTGCTTTTATGGTAACCAGCGAAAGCTTGATGTGTGTTGTGATGGTCTAGCCCAAAAAAGCTTTGGTTACATGGAGGAACTGGAACGAGAGAAAGAAGATGATGGAGAATAAGAGAAGACAAAGAAACTGAAAGGAAAGAAAAAGAGGGAAACGGATGGAGAAAAATGTGGCAGCGATGAGTTATTGCTGAGGGTATTGAGATGGTGCAATTGCATTTAATGGCGGGCTAAGAGGTGTAATTGCTCTAGAGAGAGAGAGAGATAGAGAGAGAGAGTTTTTTTTATAAGTGTAATTTTTTTTTGCCCTTGTGAGAGTTGATATATGGTGAGCAACGAATGACGGCTACCAAACTCGTTAGTTTTACTCATCTCTCTATTGCTTCCATATATCATATATACTGAATTTACTAATTCACATACTGTCCTATGATATATACTGTAACTAGTCCATATTCGTGTATCTCCGGAACTTAATTTTTATTTTTCTTTTAAGAAAAAAGGGTGTATTATTAAAAACATTTATTGTTTATGGATGGGAGATGTGAAGTTTTTTGTTTTTGGAATAGTATAAACGTTTTTTATGCTCGGCTGCTAGTATTAATTAACTTTGAAAACGCATCTGGATGCTGCATATCCCAGGAAATTTTGGTTAATTGTTAGCCTATAATTACAACAATGAAAATATGGCTACCATGATGGTATAAAATTAGAATGTTATAATATTTTAGGGTTCACTTTTACTACTGTGTCAATGTAGATAACTTATCTATATTGAGCCCAAAACGACGTCGTTTTGAGGCGGAAATCAAAGTATTTTTATAAGGGTTCGTTTAATCTTATGTTACATGAGAGATCTTCTCTCATGTTGTAGAGATACATATGGTGGGACCCGTCATTTAAAGAAAAAAGAAAAAAATGAATGTCACGATTTTCGATGAGTGTGTAGGAGATAAATCTACTCTTATGTTGCATAAGAGTAGTTTTTCCCTTTTTATAATTATAATTTGTTTCAGGATTATAATAATCTTTTTCATAATAATTTTTTAATTTTTCATATCTACATTCATTCTAGAGCCATTATGGATTCGCTTTTTGTACGATCAATGTAAATAACTTATCTCTAGAAACATTAAAGTAATAGAAACATTAAAGGTCATTGTTTTATTAAAACATTTATTTTTATTTTTATTTATTTATTTTTCCTTGGGGGGACTTTATGATGGATATATTAATAATATATTCACATACAAGGCTAATAAATAGTGATAACATGGTTATTTGGATCCATGTGGACTGAAGCCCAATCGCTTATATTATCCATAAGATTTCCTAAATTGGAGGTAACACTATTGAACATTTCAAATTTGATGCCTCTTTTTCGTGTAATGTTTCGTGCATCAACCTACCTCTAAAACCTTCTCTCTCAAAGCTATAACTATAACCTCCAACACTTTAATCATATTTCTGCCTGCCTTTCTTCTTCTTTATTATTACCCAAATTATCACATTTTTCATGGTATCAAGAAATGTGTCCCCGGGGGATTTATGTGAAGTGTCTTATACAATTTATATGGTAAAATTGTTAATTACATAACATGTTGCCCATCATGTTATTTGTCTTACAAGTTATCATTCCTCGTTTATTGTGGGATAAATGACCCTTTATAGTAGGATCCCTCCCATCTTTCTTTCGTGTTGGGAAATCACCGATTAAAATACATGAAATATCAAGGACGATGGTGTCAAATATCCTTTCAAGTAACACTTGAGAGTAAATACTCTCTACACACGTATTCTCAAAGGACAACAGTACTGCAAAAAAATCAAACTGAGGCAATATAAGTGAATTAATTTATTCATACAATACAGTGGTTATTCATATTTATTTCATTTCTCTACGACCATGGTCTATGACTTAATTAATAAGTTGCTAATGTGTGTTATTTGCCTTACATCATCCATGTTAATGCCGTTGAATAATACCCTGATAATACGTTTGATTTTCGATTCCCATGATACGTCGAAAGTATCATGACATCACATATATTGATGCCGGTGGTTTTGGCCTTTTGGACAAGAAAACGGGTTTTCTCTTGCACTCTCTCTCTCTTTTCTTTTTTTAGACTCCTTAATTTCAATATAATGTTGCCGTATAATAATTGGTTGTAGCCAATTCTTCTGAAGGAATTAGATCATAAAAAGTATACTACATATCTGTTCGTATCCATGTATACATGGAATAATGTTTTTTAAGTACATATAGTGTGCTTTGAAACCAAAATATTTGGTGAAATAAATGAACCAAACAACGTTGATCATTAATAATGACTTCGGTATTAAATTACAACTCTGTCAAGATACAATATCATTGTCAGTTATAACGAAGAGGAAAGGCATTTGTAGGGTGTATTTAGCACTTGCATTATCACGAAACACGTACATATACATAATGCATTTATTAGAGGAGAAAGCTTGAATATATTAAAGACAAATTGTATAAATGCAAGGAAACCATGAAATCCGCTTGTGGTTGTGGAGCAAATGAGGGAAAACATCTCCTAATTTATGATCCATTTCAAAATAAATAAATAAATATATATATAAATATATATATGTTACATGGCATAAGATATTTTCCTACCAACTTAAATAGGTGTGAGATTCATTTTATTTATTTATTTTTAGTGGGACCCACTAATTATTTGTATATATGGCATGACACATCTAGTATATGTAATATATACTCATAAAACCCATATATAAAAAGTGTTAGTTTTGTTAACATGTGTCACAAAATAAAAATAATAGTCATTTCTCAATTAAATGATGAAAAACGAAAATTAACAGTCAAGAGAGGAGTTATGACCGTCTAAGAGATTTTACTGACTATCATTAATTAGAGGAATATAAAAGGAAACACCATTCTCCTAATTAACAAATCATAATAGATGATCTTTATTACTTAAATCATAAAGCATTAATTGAAAAGAGCAATGTTATATCCTTCTACATCCCTATAATTACTTAAAACAATAAGTATTAAATAAAAAGTAAAAACACTTAATATCCTAGAAACGTATAAAAGACATTTAATATTTTATTCTTTAAGATTATGAAGAGAATCTGAAATTACCAGTTTGCTATATATTTCTAAAACATTTTCCCAATAATCTCTCCTAATAGTTAATAAAAAAATTAAATAAAAACCAATGCATTTATATTTGGTTTGCATTAGAAGTATTTAATTTTATTTATTAATTAATTATGAGGTGTATTGGGAATATTAATTAAAAATTTATAATTATTTTAAAATTATCTGAATCAAAAATGAAAAAGGATTTAATATTATGAGAATCATTAAGAAGATTTAGTAAAAGGAAATAAAATTATGATTTTATTAACTAGTGTCCTAAGTGCACTAACTAAGGAATTAAAAAATGATCTATCAACCATATAGAGGATTGATTCAAGTGGTACATACTTGATTCCTCTCAAATAAAGTCTTGAGTTCAAGTACTTGTGAACACAAAAAATTTCTTTACGAGTGCTAGCTCTACCACGATGTGGATGTTTCCAGCTCGAACATGATTGTCTCCCCATAGAAGATAAATGTGGTTTATTCAAGAAAAATGATCTACCAAAAAAAGGAATGAAAAAATAATTAATATTAAATAAAAAAGTAAATAATTTCATACGTTAATTTCTTAAATAAATAGTTACTACTTTCCTTTATAATAATTAAAAGCATTCAATAAGAAGTATTAAATACTTTTTAACTAGTACAGTAGTACTCATATTAAAACACTTATTAATGAAATTTATACAATTGTTCTGCATATAATGTACGCATATGATTAAATTCTTATTGACCTCCCTACGCCCTTTTCTTTTCCATCAATCTCTTTCATGGGTTTCTGGGGGTAGATGAGATTAGTGTAAAAATTATTTTAACCCAAATTATTTTAACTTTAGGGTCAGCTTTCTGATATAATGTAAAGAATCATTTCAACTCAAAGCATTAATATGTGGGTGAAAACCTTTTTTAATGGTTTATATTATTCTCTAATAATTAGTAAAGATGAGAGATAGTTATTTTTCATTTTTAAATTTAAATAATTTGAAATACTTTATGAGAATGAATATAAGTCATGATTACAAGGCTATAGGACTCATTTTAAAATTTCTTGATAAATAAATGTTTACTTAAAATGAATTTAAAATTATTTTACATTTTCATTTAATTCCCCTCCAATCTAACATTGAAAAAAACGAGACGTTAGACACGGGAAAACACAGTAATCATGATTTCCCAAAAATGATTTTCAGAAATAGGCGTATAGTAACCCTAATGAAAGTTGGAGTAAGAATCTTATATTTATAAATTTTTTATTTGCAAATTATATTATGTACTCCAATGGAATACACTGATCTTAATTGAGTGTGCTCCACGTAGTATAGTTTGTAAATAAAAAAATGCATGTATCGGTGTACGTTACATAATTAAAAAAAAAAACAACAGTTTCCATAATTATTTTACAAAATAGTTTTAAAAACAAAAAAATCAGAACACAATCAAGCAGACCCGGTATTTGTTGATAGAGCGAAGGTAAAATCGATAGAGATCTAGACAACAAAAAAGTTGCAAAGGAAAGCTTCATAAATTCACTAGGGCTTGCTTGAGAATGACCGTAATTTTATTAATTTATTTATTTATTTTGGGAGGAGTTAAAAGAAAGGTAGGGTTTGGGGTTATAAGAGTTGGTTTTGTCTCAGCTCACGAAATGGGTTTTGACATAGTTGACGAGTGGACCTAATCATCATAAGATTCCCTCTCATTCATTTTATCAGGCAAAGACAGGGACTTTCCCCATTGAAAGCACAGCACACGCTCTTCCCTGCAAGTTTGCTTGCTATATTAATGGCTCTGAGCCACGCAAGCTGGCTCTGCAATGCCTCAATGCAAACGCCATTTACTACACTCATGTTTATCTTGCATCTCTTCACCTACGTATATTCTTTAGTTATTATTATTATTATTATTATTCATTTGTGTTTCATTCAAAAAAAATAAAAAATCAAATATGTAATATTTTAAAAAGGAGTTGAAAATAAAAAAGGAAGGTTTTTATTGAAGAGCGTGAAAGGATGGGGGGCCTTGGCATAGGTTTGGGGTTGTGTATGGAATGAAATGGTCCCTGGCTGCCTCGGTAGAGAGAGAGAGGATAAAAAGATTAGCCAATTATTTAAGGCAAAGTCAAACGCTGCGTTTAGTTGGATAAAGAAATATCTAGCACACCAGCCAGTCGCAAGGGAGAGAGAGTTGGGGTGGGTCCTCCAATTTATTGGTGTTAGTGTAGCTGTAAGAGTTAGGACTTAGGACTATCTATGAGATTTGAGAGATGAGACCTTGGAGGGTACAATACAACTTTGCTTAGGTCAAACTCCCTTCAGTATTTTTTTATTTTTTTAAGGTTATTGGTATTTGGTATGCTATTCTGCGGTTAGGGTTTGGTCTTGCTCCAATTATATGTTCCAATTTACAGTTGTGTAGGACAAAAATGGATATCATTGTTATATATAGACCAATATATTTATGTTCGATTTTTATTTTGTTTAAAGTAAATTGGCATTGCCGACTCAAACAAGAGTTTAATTTTAATATATTTGGTAAAAAAAAAAATTATATTAATATCCGATATTATTTTAACACCTCATTATTTAATTTTGATTTAAGCTAATGTATTATTTTCTTCTCGAATGAATGTTGTTGAGAGATATTTCTACGCAATACTTTCGCGAGATGAAAAATCTGGTGCTGGGTAGTTTTGTTTAGATGGGACAAATGTGAGGGTATTTGTAAGGCACTCTGACACTCAAAATGGTATTTAATCAATGAGCTTTATTAACGATAGATTAGATGATCATACATGTGCTTCAAGCCTATGTTATATAGTAGTTGATTGTCTTACTTATTTCGCTCTAGTATGATGCCATTCAACGTTATTGGTGGACAGAAACGATTCCTGCAAGCTATCAGGAAGCTTATTTGTGAGGTATGTTGTCTAGGTGTAACTTGAATCAGATGTCTGCGTCTTAACTATTGGCTATTAAGGTGTGGTTGTTGAGTTTTAAGCCCTTGATACCATAATTGTATGCGCATAAGATGACATTAACAAGTGACAAATGTGTTTCCTTAGTCTTTACATTTTAGCTGTTGGCCTCTTGGTCTATTTATGTATTGGTTCTTACATCTAATTAAGATAGATTTAGATCAAATAAAAAAATATTAAAACAATCAAATTTATTAAATAATATACCAACAAATCATTAAAAGATACATTACCATTCTTTAAGATTAAATTTCTAAAGCAATGTCTACCGAAACAAAATCTAAAGAAATACTTTCACAAAATTGCAAAGTAATTAATGTTATAGAAGTTAGCCCTCGTGAAAACATAAATTGAGCTTTAGGGCTTGTTTGTGAATCACTTTTAGGAGGGAAAAGGAAGGAAGATGAGGGTTTTATATATATTTTTCCATATTTATGAGTTTAGAAAAACTGAAAGATATTTCTGCAGTTACTACAAATAAGTTATTCGCATTTACTCTCAAAATGACGTCGTTTTGCGATTACAATATTAAAAATTTATAATTATAAAGACTATAATAACCCTGAAATAAATTAAAATTATAAAAACACCATGATTTTCGCCCCAAAAAGACGTCGTATTGGGCTTACTGCAGATAACTTATATGCAGTAACTACGGAAAAAGCGAACACTTCAACAAATGGGAGAAGGGAATCGGGAATTTTAGTAAAATCTTCAAAAACCTTTCTCACCCTTAAAATTAAAGTCTCCCTAATTTGTCGTGTTTGGGGGAGGAAATATTTGAAATTACTTATCTATCCTTAAAATTAAAATTTGGAAACTACATAAGTGTGAATCATTTTTTAAATATGACACCACTAGAAAAGTTCCAAATACCCACAAAATTTATCAACGCAAAATATTTAGTCGAAAATAGTAACGAAAATAGTAACGAAATTTTTGACGAAAATCATATTCCGTTGAAAATAGAGACGAATTTTTTTTCCATCAAAGTAAAAGATGAAATTCGAGATGAAACAAGATATGGTCATAATCATTGACAGAAATTTTTGGCGCAAAAAAAAAATTCGGTCAAAATTCTTGATGGAATCTAAATTATATCAAAAGTTTCGACGGAAAACATTTATGTCAAAACTTTTGACGAAATTCTTTTTTCCGTTGAAACTTTCAAAGGATTTTTTTTTTAGTAAAAAATCATTTTTGTCAAAACTTTTGATAGAAACTAAATTCTATCGAAAAAACATTTTAGTTGAAAACTTCAAATGGGATTTTTGCTATAAAAAATAAAAACAAAAACATGTCATCGATCCCTGTGATATTTTATGAGGGGATTTATCTTCCATCGAAGATTTTGACAAAATTTGTTTTTTTGTCAAAAAAATTCGACAGAATTTTTTTCTATCAAAATTTTTGAAAAAAAAAAAACATATCATCAATCCGCTGAAAATTTTCGACAGATTTGGTTTTCTTTTCAAATTTCAATGAAATTTATTTTTTAGTCAAAAAAATTCGTCACAATTTTTTTCGCCACATATTCCGAAGAAAAAAAATGTCATCAATCCATTTCAAACCTCACCTCATGTCATCAATTCGCATGAAAAGTTTCGATGATATTCATTAAATAAATATTATGTTAATGCTTTATTTTTGGACTAATTATTTATTGTTCAAAATTTCGATTCATATTTATTTCGGTCGAAATTTCAACAGATAAGAAAATTTGTAGCCTTTCGAGAAAGTGTATTTCAACGAAAAAATTCTGCAGAAAACATATTTTTTGACAAAATTTTCATTGTTTGCAACAAAAAATAACGTCGAAAATATAATCTTTTGTAGTAGTGTGAAAAGTGCATAAAATTTTTTTTTAGAAATTTTATATTTAATTTCATTTGTAAAATTTAATAATTATATTAATTTTTAAAAATGGTAAAAATATAAAAATATCTCATTAACCCTAATTTTCTCCCTTTTCACAATTTTAACCCCCAGACAAGGGAGGAAATACTTTTCATTTTCCTTTCCCCCCCCCCTTGGATCCCTTTTTTTTCTTTCCCTCCAAACTCTCATACAAAGTCTTAGGCTTTGTTTGGGAGTTTGAAAGGGAAGGGAAGGAAGGGGATTCAACGTGAAGGGAGGAGAAGGAGATTGAAGAGTATTTCCTTCCCTTGTTAGGAAGTTAAAAAACTGATAAGAGAGAAAAATAGAAGGTTAGTGAGATATTTTTTTCATTTTTTAAAAATTACAATAATTATTATATTTTATGAATTAAATTAAATTTAAATTGAAACAAAATTATTTATGTACTTTTTCCACTACTAAAATAATCATATCTTCAACGAAATTTCTACGTTTCAAACGCCGAAAAATATATTTTCGACGGAATTTTTGCATCGAAAGGAACCAAAAAATTTTATCCATCAAATTTTTGACTAAAATAAATTTGCATCAAAAAATTTCCCATACCATAATTTCGTCGAAATTTTGGAACGAATTTAATTTCCGTCAAGAGTTTTGAAGAAAATGATTTCTTAAATATTTTCACACAGAAAAAAATTCATTGAAAGTTTGGACGGAAAAAAGAATTTTGTCAAAATTTCAGACAGGAATGTTTTGCTTCAACAAATTTTATGGAAATGCTTTTCGTCAAAACAATTTGATGGAGATGTGTTCCGTCGAAAATTTGACGAACATATTTTTTTGTTTAGAATTTTGACAAAATTAATTCCGTTGAAACTCTTGAAGGAATTTAGGTCCCGTCTAGAATTTTGAAGGAAATTTTTTCGTCAGTTTTTTTTGCAAAAATGTTTTCAGTTGAATATTTTCATTGGAAATGTGTTCCGTTGAAAATTTTGACAGAAATATCTTGTGTCAAAAATTTTGACAGAAATATTTTCGCCCAAAGTTTTGACAAAAATTAGATTTTGTAAAAAAAATTGTTTTTTCGCCGAAATTTTGGACGCAAATATTTTTCGTCAAAATCATCGATGAAAATATTTTCCGTTGAAAACTTTCGATAGAAATATGTTTTGTCTACAGTTTTGTCGAAAATAATTTTCATTGAAAATTTGGATGGAAATATTTTCTTTGAAACTTTCGACCGAATTTACATCCCATCAAGAATTTTGACAGAATTTTTTCTGTCAACATTTTTTAGGGAAATGTGTCCCGTTAAAAAAATTCGACGAAAATGTGTTTCGTCAAAAAAATTGATGTAAAAGTTTCAAAGGAATTTAGATTAGGTCAAGAGTTTTGACGGAATTTTATTACTGGAAAAAATTGTTGTAAGTGATTGTGACCAAATCCTGTTCAGTCTTTAATTTCGTTGAAAAAAATTTGTCTCTATTTTCGACGAAATATGATTTTAGTCAAAAATTCCATCACTTTTTTCGAGAGAATATTTTATGTAGATAAATTTTGTCGGTATTTGAAATTTTTCTTGTAGTGTTATATTTAAAAAATGATTCACATTGCATACCAAAACAAATAAAAAATATTCACATTTATGTAGTTTTCACATTTCAATGCTAAGTATAGATAAGTAATTTTTAATATTTCTTCCCTCGAATCCCCCAAATTGGGACTTTAATTTTAAGAGCAAGAATGGTTTATGACAATTTTGTGAAAATTCTCAATTCATTCCCCTCACTTTTTCAACTCACAAATAAGAAAAGGGAAAAATAAAATTCTCATCTTACTTTTCTTTTCATCCTAAAACTAACTCCCAAGGAGATAAAAGCTTGCACAATTAATTGTAGGATTGTAAGTTTTTTATTGAATAAAAAACTATAATGCCCCTTCCATATATCTACTTTTAAGGAGATGGTTTGTGAAATTAAAATAGGCACGGTTATAAAATTAAATTTTAAATATGTTATTTTTTTAAAGCCACATTATCAGAAAATATTTATGTAAATTCTTTTATCCCGGAAAATTAATCAAGGGCATGTAAGTGGACTTTAGTAAGTGGACTTTAGAAACCCCCTAATCATACGTGATTAAAAAGTAAAAATATTAAAACATACAAATTAACTAAACAGAAAGAATTAGAATTTAGTAGTTACAGCTCTTAATATTATCTTTATTTAACAAAAAAATAACCCAATAAATTAGGTAATGAAAAGTCAAATAACGGGAATTACGAAATTGTACCTATATAAACAAAGGGTTTTATAAGGGTTATGTTGTAGGAAAAGTGATTGTATTATGTTATAGAGATTCGTTTTGCATGCCAGAATTTTTTTTTGCTGCGGGCCCCACAAAATGTTGTGTGTGTAGGAAATTTTTTGTGATCATTTAAATGATAGATGATAAACTCATAAATAAAAAGATAAAAAATAATTAAAAACTCCATGAAAATTAAATGACCCTGAAAGCCCAAAAAATGTTGATGTTCATCGCAATGCATGAGTCTCGCTCAGAAGACTGATTCATTAGTGTAACTTCTTTTATGTATAAGGATAATTTGTATCCATAAAATATTATATATCATTTAATTTATCATTATGACAAACATATGATTTTAGAGATGTAATTAGTTCCTAAGAGATTAAAATCCAAATAAGAATCTATACAGGCTGATATAAACTTTTTTCCGTAAAAAACAGTGTTCAAATCAGATAAAACAATAAGAACTAATTATATATTTTAACCATTAAATTTAAAACTTCATACATTTTAAAGTATCTAATACAACATAGATATTTAATTCAAAATTATTATACTGCATAAATGTGTTTTGAATTAACATTGAGATTCTTCAATGATATTATACTGGTTAATTTCATATATTGCTAAGTGATTCGATATTAATTATTTCTATTGGTAAAATAATTATTTAGATATTTATATAAAATAACTGAAAATATAAAGTTTGTGCCTAAATATAGATTATAATAATAATAACAACAAGATTACAACCCGTGTACTGTGAAAAAAATAAAAAAACATTACACTCCAAATAGGGTCTTTACACAATAATAGTATGATTTTGACAAATTAACCTCATCCGTGAAAAGGGGGAATGATCCGGGTCTATATCATTGCCAAATTTGCTGGAAATTGTTTTTAGTTGTTTTGTTTTTGCATTTATCATCTCTCATTTAATATGATTACAAAAAATTTCTTACACACACAACATTTAGTGGGGCCCGTAGCAAAAAAAAACTCCGACTCGCAAAATGAATCTCTATAACATAACACAATCACTTTTCGTACAACATAACTCTTATAAAAAAAAATTATATTAACTTTTGGGAGGAAATGAAATTATTAAATCAACAAGCAGAAGCCGTACGCAAGCAGGTGATGGCAGCTCATCAATCAGGATGGACCCGACTTTGCCTACGTTGCACGTCACTACTTCGTCCGTAATCAAATTCATGATCATTATCTTTACGTATTCAAATCCACAGGTTCACATCCTTAAATTGGATACTAGCTTACCTGAATATAACCAAGCTCAAATTTCACCATGATTTTCTAATTTGATCAGCTGATTTATATTAAAACCAGATAAAAAAAAATATGATATAGATAACTAAAATATTGTCATGTCTCGTGATGAACAATCTTCAACTAATGTAAAACTTTTTAATGTATTAATTTAAAAAAAAAAACTACCGCACTTTTTTTTTTTTGGTGAAAAAACTACCGCACTTTAAGTAGCCAATCGTTCACACTCACCAAAAACTATGGTGTAATGGAACCAACAACTATGACTTAGTAATTAGATTTTGTACGGGCAAATCTTACTTGTATCACCTAAGACATTTTGTGATTGAACAAAGTTGAAACTCAAGTAAAAATTAGTTGCGTGCAGTATAGCTAGAAACACCTAGTGTTTTTCTTTTTTAATACTATATGGTAGTATGGAGCGAACAAGTATTTCCAATTTTCCATCAATATATATCAATGTCCTTTTCTTATTGTTTAGGAGCACATGACAGGAATAGATTGTCAACTATGGGTCAAATGAACAATGATATTAAGTTAGTTTGAAACACCAAAATCAAATCCAAAACCTTAAGGCATTAAGTGTATGGATCCTTCCAATTGTAAGGTGTTCATTTTAGTCCATTCTTAACTAATGTGAGATTTTTTCACTTAATCATTTACACTTGGATTCCTCTCAACATATTCCTCTTAAGAGTGAGTCCTAGGCCCATATTCTTTCATCAAGGCTTAACTACACTCATCCAGTGGCGGATCCAGGAATTTGAAGAAGGGTGGGCACTCAAGTTCAAGTACATATATTTTAATAATAAAAATATATTACAATAAAAATAATTACAATGTCATCCTTCTAGGCCTTATTTTTTGGAATTCCATCATAATTGCCTCATTACCAATGCTATCAAATACATCTTTTTCAATATATGGCACTAAACAATCATTCAACCATTCATCCCCCATCCTATTACGAAGTGCAGTCTTGACGTATTTCATAGCTGAAAATGTTCTTTCCACAGATGCAGTTGCTACGGGAAAAGTTAATGCTAACTTTACAAGTAAATAAACCAAAGGATACACAATATATTTTTTCTTTTCAACCATCCTCTTGGCAAGAGCAGCTATTCCTTGCAAATTCAAAAAATCAGGATCACTTTGCATATCAAAAATATATGTGTCAAGCTGATATTCAAACATGACAAAATCATTCAAATCAAAATCCGAAGGATAAAAGCCAGCAAATTCACACAACTTATTATTGTCAAATGCCGAAAAAGAGTTGCATGGATTTAAACATGCCATGCATTCCAGCAAATTCGAGCTAACTTCACTAAAACGATCATTCAACTCTTGAAGTTGAGTATCTATCACCGCATAAAATATGTCAACCTTAAAGTGATGCAGATGAGTAACTGGTCCTCTACGTTTTGTTCTCCCTTGTAATGCAAGTACACTTTCCATATCAGGGATATCTATATCATGTTTTATACAAAACTCAGAAGTCTTCTGAAATAGATTATCCCACCCATTATCCCTCATCTTCTGTAATAACACATTTGAAACTTTTACAAGAGTCATAGCATTTACAATATCTTGATCTTTTCTTTGAAGTGCTTGTGACAACTCATTCGTTATTGCCAAGACCTTGATCATCAGGTGCAAAAGTAATACAAATTCAAAAGTTTGCATACGCATCATAAGGCCAGAGGCTTCAGACCTTTTTGCATGCATAAGGGTTGTATCGTCTTTTATAATTTCTAGCACATCAAGCACAGGATCAAACAATGTACACAAACTTACCAATGATTGGTAATGTGAGCTCCAACGTGTGTCCCCTGCTCATGACAAACTCATTCCTTGATTCAAGCCTCTCCCTGATTGAACATCACCGCTTGCAATACTTTTGACTATCTCATCAAATTACTTTTCTCTCAAAATATCTGCTCTTTTGCAAGAAGCACCAACTGCATTACACAACAACGATATAAAATTAAAGAAGTCAATCAATGCGTAAACCTTTTTAGCACAAGCTACTAGAGCTAACTGAAGTTGATGTGCAAAGCAGTGAACATAGTAAGCAGAATTAGTTTCAACTAAAATCAAGCTTTTCAAACCACTGAATTGACCACTCATATTGCTTGCGCCATCATAACCTTGACCACGAATCTTTGTCAAGCTCAAGCCATTTTTTGCAAAACTTATCTCAATCGTTTCTTTAAGTGAACTAGCTGTAGTATCTGAAACATGAACACGGCCAAGAAAACGCTCAATAATGTCACCGTTGCCATTCACATATCTTAAAACAATGGCCATCTGTTCTTTAATTGATATATCACGAGCTTCATCAACTAGTATAGAGAAGAAATTATCCCCAATATCTGAAGTAATAGCTCTGGTAACTAAACTACCAGCAACATTAGTAATATCTTTCTGAATTGTGGGAGCTATCATTTTGAGATTTTCTGGGGTATTATTCAAAGATACATTATTTACCTCTTCATTGCTTTCACAAAGGAATTTTACAAGCTCCACAAAATTTCCTTGATTCATTGAAGCATCTGTCGCATTATGTCCCCGGAAAGCTAAACCTTGTCGTATGAGATATCGAATACATCGAATAGAACCATTCAGACGAATATGATAATCTTGTTTGGCTTTGTCAGAAATGCCAGACATAACAATGTCAATATGTTGATTTTGATTCATCAAATCTTTGGCAGCACTGAAACACAACTTATGAATGCTTCCAACTTTCCCAATATGTTTAAAAAGCCGTTGTTTTTCCTTCCAATTGCTAAATCCTTCTCCTGCAAATGAATCATGACCACCCCTTCCATCAACATGCTCACATTTAAATAGATAACAATGCAAGCAAAATACAGCATCTTTTGATTCACTATACTCCAACCAAGTGCCAAACTCATTGTACCATTGAGGATTAAATCTACGCATTTTACCCCCAATTAAGGATTGAGGAAAGTTGTCAAGTTTTGGTTGACAAGGACCATTCGTTAGATAAATTCTTCGAATCATTTCCCTTTATTGAGAACTCTTCGCAAATCTCATAATAGGAAGTCTTTTACCCGGATCAGGAACATACAAATTCGGTGGACCTTCTACTGTTGGTTTGTTCTGACTTGAGGGAGTAACACACTCATTTTGTTTATCTTGAAATAAGTCAACAGATGCAGATTCGGATCGAGTACGTTTATTACTACCACCACTTGACTTTGTAAAAAAAGAACCTACATACCTTTCCATCCTAAAAAATGACAAATGACAAAAAGTTATCATGCTCATCAAACACCTTATAACACAAAAAGTTATTGTGTGACTCATTACTATTTTATTTGTGCTGTCATTAAACGCAACCTAAATCTCATAAAAATCTAATAAGAAAGTAGAATTAAATGAGATTGTTACTATTTTGACTATAATATTATTTTAGAGGGAAAGAAGCAAGCAATCATGTTGAGCACTTTGATAAAAATACTTAATTAAAGAATAAAACAGGAAGGGGACAAAATTATTAGTTATTTTATAGTTCTTAAGAGGAGAGCTTTTTCTCTATTCATAAGGGGACAAAATATTTAATTAATGAATAAAACATGAAGCATAGAAATTGATAAAGACAAATTAATAAAGTAGCAACTTATCCTATTCCTCTGCTGCGAATGCGATAGCTAATAAAGCAGCAAGCATAGACATTGATAAATAGGATGTGAAAAACAAATGAAAAAAATGAATTGAATTGAGGTGAAAAAGGTGAAAAAAGAGAATGCACATTGCTGCTACTGTGACATTATCCTATTCCTCTTTATCTCTTTCCTAAAGTTATACTTCAAAGCATGGAGGCATTACAACTTACAAGGCACTACAAATGTGTACAGTCTACAGAGAAGATAAGGATTGTATCCAAAAAAAAAAAAAGAAGATAAAAATCCAACCTTTATGTGCTGCAAGTTTGAAAGGATAAAAAGAAAGCCAAATAAGATCCTTCACAGGTACTCAGGTCACGCCTCACGGTCATGGGAGTTGGAGGAGAAAAAACAGCAATACTTAATGCAGGGGTTGGTCTAATGGAGGGGTCAGGTACTTAGGTCACGGTCATGGGGGGTGGAGGAGAAAAAGAAAAATAGAAAATCGAAAAAAAATTAATTTTAAATGAGGGGTATTTTAGTATTTTCATGTCAAATTTTAAGGGGGGCACTTGCCCCCTTCTCTTGGTCTTCAGTCCGCCTCTGCACTCATCAAGACCTTGGCTTCCCACATCGAGACATACTTAGATCACCACAGACTAGGGGTGTGCATGGTTCGAATTGAATTGGTTTTTTTATTGAATTGAACCAAATTGATTTAAAGCAATTTAGTTCTTGAACCGATTTTATTTTAAAAGTTTGGTTTTGAACCAAACTGGTTTTGTTTTATAAAAACTAGTTAAAAACCAGTTTAAAATTTGGTTCGCAACTGAACTGGTTTTAGAATGGAATTAAGAAAAACACAACAGGGGCTTAAAATAACATCAAACAAAATCTCTACTACTGTCTTTCTTCCTTTTACCCACAAATAGGACGGATCATAAATCAAAAATGAAATTTCAATTACAAGAGAAAACAACAACCGAAAATGAAAACATAAAGTTAATTGCAAGAAGGTATTATTATCATATTAAAAAAAAAAGAAAGAAAGGAAAATACATGCAGAGAATAATTTGAGGATGGAGGATGGTTCTACGATTTTATCTGAGACCTTCATCTACGTGGTAGATCCGCACCACACTGATTTGAGCCTGAGCGACACCGTTCTGTTACGAAAAATCAATCGCGTTAGGTTTCAGGTATGAAGCTATCTTGGAATTCTGATTCTTAGCTCATAGTCACAACATGAATATGCCCAGCATTGAGAAGACCGAAGATCTAATATTGAATAGTAGAAAACCCTATCCCATTCTTTCTTAAGCCTAAGCCATGAACAAAGAACAAGTCTCTGCTTCTGAACTCATCTCCACGCTTCTTGAAAATTGATAAAAAGTTAAAGAATAACTTTTAATTTTAATGTGGTTCAGATATGAACCGGTTTCAATATGGTTCTGAACCAAACTTTTTAAAAGTTTAAAATCAGTTCAGTTAAAGAACCGTATTTAGAAAACAAATTCAACTTAAAGAACTTGTTTTCAGAAAACCATTTTTTTCGGTGCAATTCGGTGCGGTTATCAGTTCGATTCAGTTATATTGGATTTTTTGCACATCCCTGCCACAGACCAATTCATCATTAGCTCTGATACCAATTGCTGGGTCATACAAGGTAAAGCTCATAGCGGGAGAGACCGCTAATCATGGGTCAAGTGAACAACGACATTAAGTTGGCCTGGAACTCCATAATCAAACCCAAAATCTTAAGACATTATTAAGTGCATAGGTCCTTCCACTTATATGGAGCTCACTCACTTAGTCCATTCTTAAACAATGTGAAATTTTTTTACTCAATCATTTACACTTTAATTCCTCAACACTTATTTACTGCGAGAACTCTCCATTTTGAATAAAAGAAGTCACAATTTACAAACATTAATTAATTTTTAAGCAATTATCAACAGAAATTACAAAGCAATTATATAATTGAACACAAAATATTTATATATGCTGCAAGTGTTTTTTTTGTAATTATAAAGAACTAATTTAATCCAAAAAATTAAGCTTGTAACTCAAGGACCCATCAATGGTTTTTTTATTCTACCCTGTGCAGTGGTCACCTTAACTCTGACACTATGTAAAAACTAATTCAACCCTAACTTTTAAGTTTAGAAATGAAGCCCCAACAATAATGATTTTTATATTACCTCTCTAACATAAATCATATATCATTAACAACTTTAATATTTTCTTTCTACTTTCCCTTCCCGTGGGGTTTCTTGCGGACTTCTTCTAGAACCCATCACAAGAGTGGATTCTTCCTTGAATATATATATATATATATATATATATATATATATTAAGGGTTTTATGTTTATTATGTTATAGGAAAAGTGATTGTGTAATGTTATAGAAATTTATTCTTCCTTTTCTTTTTTGTTTTAAAATATATATATATTTGTGTGTAGGAAAGTTTGTTGTGTTATGTTAGATGAGGAAATGAAAACCCATATTTTAAACTTCCTCCAGTCACCAAGATTAATTGCGTTGATCTTCCTTCTTCTTCTTCTTTTGCTTCTTCGACACCGCCCTAAACAATTGTTTCACATGCTAAGTTCTAATCCAATTTGCATATACAAGTGTTAGAATTATCCGTTATATGTTTCTTCTTTTTGTCAAATTAATAAACGAAGTTTACTTAAACCATATTATGTCTCAAAGTATTTACCAGTATAAATTACACTTTCTAAATTATTATTAATGACAACAGCAACGGTTTAGAAATCTAGCCGCAAGCGTTGCTTTCACTTTTTCCTTTGAGCTACGTGGCACCTCTGACTTGAATATGTTTTTGTCTTATTATGTGGCATACAACTGAAGAAAAAGGGCTGGAGGATGCACGGTAAGTGTTTGAACGCATTAATTTCAATGGTTGAATTGCTTATGCAACAAGTTTTTATATGGATTATATACATTTGCAAGATTTTATAATATTTTTGTGTTGCTTTCGGCATTAGTTGTTATTATCAAATTTTATATAAAAAAATTATTCAACATATATCTCATAGTTGATAACAAAATCAAATAGACAAAGATAATTTTTAATTAATATAATCTTCACTAAATTAATTGAACGGTGGGTGTTATTAATTTTGCCTATTTCATATTGTTTGTCAATCTCATTTCCTTAATATTATGTGCTGGTGTTTTGTTCTTGTTATAGTTTGTTATTTGTTAACTATTATTGAAGGTTGACAACAAGAAAGGAGAACTCCAATAGAAAATGACTCATTGTTATTGCTTCTATATACTGATAATGAATAGCAATACATATAGAAGAGAACGTAGGGATATCTAGCTCCACATAGATAGGAACATATATGTTAAAATTTAAACCACCAGTCCTTGTCTCGCCATCATCACCCAATTCTTATTGATTGCACTTTCTGTTTAACTATTCTCTTTAATAATATTGAATTCCTGTGATCAATTATTCCTTACATAGCTTTTATTTATTTATTTATTTAATTAGAGAGTGATTTTATGATCCACGATAACTAAACATTCTTGTGCTCCATCAATATGTATTTACTATACTCGTGATATCTCGTTGAGCTCTCTTCAATTAATGTGTAGGAATCTCGTCTCGGTCACTGCTTTTTTCTTGTTTTCCTTTATAGTTTTCTTGTGCAAGCTTCAAAATTAAGAATATATATTCATAGGGTATTCCAATTTTAATATAAAATTGGATGGGAACTACATATATACCTTTCATTTTCATTTTGTTCGGTCTTTTTTTTTTAATAATAAACTCAGGGTATTTCCACCCCGTAGGATGAGATTAATTCCTTCGTAGCCTGAAGCAAGAAGGTTTTCACTTATATTACACCGATACTGATACGGGACATGAGATACAACACGACACGACACTCCGACACATTAATTCTAAAAAATATTAAATTTCGACACGTTAGGACACGTTTTGATATTATATAATATTTTTAATTTATGTAGTGTATATTATATTTAGTATTGAATAATTTAACAAAAAAATAAAGCTAAACTTATAATACCCTTCAATTTTGCAAAGAAACAGAATATATCCTAAATATTTATATTAAACTCAATAAAATCGTAATCATAATCAAACGAATCTAATAGTTGGAACTTAAAATGCAACGCAACGTAACTTTTGAACCTTTTTTAGTCTTTGCAACGAGTATTGGAGTGTCGGGAAGTGTCGGACACGACACGTTAGGATTTTTGAAGTGTCAATGCTTCATAGATTTTCACCAATGGCTCCAACGTATTTCTCGTAGGAATCGAACCTATGACTTTATCAACCACTAGAGCTCGACCCTTGAGTCATAGTCACCTTACTAACTAAGCTACACCATCTTCGATCTTAATTAAGATTTTTAAGGATTTTAAATTGATTCCGTGAAATTCTCATACCTCTAGTATAGTAATTAACCATTGAAGGACAAGGCAGGTATTCCAGCACGAGTTCGAATAACGTGTTCATACAATCTTCCCTTAGAATCATATGAATCAAATTCGTGATATAAATTCTTGGTAGTATCGATCTCCTGTTGGCATATTCTAAATGGTTTCATTTTCAAACTTCAACTTTTTACCTTTCTTTTTTGGGGCAGTTGGGCGTTTCATTTATTGTTCGTTTCATTTATTTATTTAATTTTTATTTTTTGGTGTGTTCATTATTAATTTGTTATCTTTTTTCTTTCTATATCTTAGCCATGCTCTGCCAAAACTGCGTGTACATTTGTTGTAGGCCATGATGATGTAAGTCCATATCCATATATATATTGGGGTCTGCATATAGCTGTAGTTGTCATCATGGTCCTTAGGGAAAAGGCAAGTGGCTCCCATATTTGTCATCACTGACTTTAAAAAAAGGGAGTAAAAACAATCTTCCCTATTGATTAGGTCAAACCAAGAACAATAAGGTTCTCTATTGGCTTTTGAAAAGTCGGGACAGTGATCAGAGTGTCACGTTTGGATAAAAAAATTATCAGATTGTCACACCAATAGTAAATTTTGCCAAAATACCACGCGGCATAATTCGCTACACAGTGTAGCGAATTATATATGCAAGTAATTCGCTACACAGTGTAGCGAAATATACACCAATAAAAATATTACATGTCAAATTTTGAGAAATTATTATTTTATTGTCAAATTTTTTCTCTCTCCTCTATTTTATTACACTGTGTAGCGAATTACTTGCATGCATAATTTGCTACAGTGTGTAACGAATTATATCGCGTGGCATTTTGGCAAAATTTACTATTGCAGTAATACTAAAGTTTTATTCCACCAGGAATTGGGTCCTCTCACAATGGCTTAGTCAGCGAAATACTCAAAACACGTCGTCATGGTGGTTCACCGGCGCAATTGTAGGCCTCTTTTCCCTTCTCTATTAACTAGTCCTTCTAGTTGCCATTAAATAAGTCGTCTACGTACACAAACAGAGGTCAATTTTGATTTCTTGTTGTGGGAATCAATATTATAATATCATTGTCTTAGCTTAGAGTTTCCAAGCCCTTGTTTTCTTTTTGGAACCTATATAATAATAGAGGTTTTATAGCACAAGGACCTGAGTCAATTTCATTACTACCTAATTATAAAGAGTGATTGTAACTATTTAAGGCAAAACAATGTTAATATGTTGTTCTGTTCTATATTGACAAAAAAAAATTAACTTAAGATCCTGTGGAATGGTAATAATGTCATATTTCTAGCATCCTCCTATTCAAAAGTCCCTATTTCAATAGGAATAATGCAATGTAACCGCGAATGATACGAGGTCATTCATAGGCTGGTTGTTAGATTTTTGTTATTTTTTTTGGTTTGATTTTTCTAATGTTACTTTACATAATTTTATACCTATCAGTGTTTTGGGCACGGTGTTTTGTAATTTTAATTTATTTCAGGGTTATAATAGTCTTTATCACTAATTTTTTAATTTTTCAACCCTAAAACGATGGTTTCGGGTCTTTCCATTAGATACTTTTTCCCTAATTATCAAAATCTTAATAAACCCGACTAATTCAATTTCAGGTTTGTGTCTTTCCACTAATTATGACTCTCGGTATTATTTGAACACATTACCTTTGGACAGGTTAAATTCTTAGATCTAATTTGGTCACCACTAAATTAACAACTCATTTTTGGATACAATGAGAGCAAATGAGGTTCGAACCTGCAACTGCTTGCATATTACTCATATCTCTCACCACTAAATTAATTTTAGTGACTTATTGTTATACTTTATGTAGGTATTATATGCCTAGTTTGAAAATTAGAAATTTATGTATTCTTCTCGCCCCCACCCCACCCCTTTTGTTTTGATAAACTCTCGCCCTCCCCTTTTGATAAGCTTCTACGCATGCTCTAATTTAGCATTGGCTTCATATAGGTTATACTTTTCCCCTTTCTCTTCCTTATATTTTCAAACAATTAAAGCCCATTTGTAGGTTTTTGATATTATAACACCAGAATAAACTTAAAAAAAAAAATTGTCAATGAATTAATATTATAACTTTGACATCAAATTAGCAAAATCAATTTTGTTTTAGTGATTTTATTTGTATATTTAGGATTTTCCGAACTGCATAACTATTAGTAATATTAATGTCTGCAACTTTGCATTGATAACATTGAACAAGCTATTATTTGTTTACGTTATTTATTTAGTGTTTTTTTTCCTTAAAATTCATGAACTCGCAACACAGGTAATGAGCGTTTAATGATTTTATATCTTTCTAACACACTCCTTCATATGAGGGCTTTTTGGGTGTTGTTCCACTAGAGAGTGAGGTGATGAGAACTGAACTCGTAACCCTATTGTAAACAATCATCACACCTAATAGCTCAAGCTATTAAGTGATGAGCCTTTAATTATTTTATATTAAATCTCTTTAACACACGTCTTTCACGCAAGAGAAGCAACGATCTCACTTAAAAGTAAGGGTGACAAAACGTGTTGGCCGGTCGGGTTTGTGTCGTATCAAGTCTGACCCGCAGGTCAAACTATTCAACCCATACACGACACGTTTTTGTTCACAGGTCAAAAATTGAAATCCAAAATACGACATGTCGTGGGTTACGGGTCACACAAGTTAACTTGCAAAAATCAAAAATTTGATTTTTTTTTCTAAGAAATTAAAAATAAAAGGGAAAATTGAATAACATATACAGGTTGACCCGTGACCCGCAATGAGATAAGTGAAAATCAACAAAATTGAATACTTTTTTTTTGACAAAAAAATTACGTGGGTTGGCATGCAGATCAACCCGTGACACTACCCATTTTAACCTATGGGTCAACACGATCTGTATTTTGACATATCGTGTCACGGGTAGGGGTGTTCATAAACCGATCCAAAACCGCAAAAACCGAACCGAAAAACCGAAAACCGAAATAACCGAAAAATCGAAAACCGAAAAAATTTACTGGATTGGATCAGTTTTCGGTTTTGATGTTGAAAACCGATCCAATCCAAACCGAACCAAACTTTTTTTTTACCAAATTATACCTATCCCAAATAATAGTCGGCCCAAAGTTTTAAACCCACTCGTGCGTTAGCCCAATAATTTTAAACCCACTCTGTGTGGCTGTGACATAACGTTTTTGAGACTGAAAAATAATTATTGGGTAATATTTCTTTAACTTATGTTGTTCTCATGCTTGTGTCTTGAATATTGTTGAAGACTGGAAAAGAGCAGGGGTTTATATTGTTGATTGATTTAAACATGGCTAGTGAAATATACTTCCAACGTCCTTGATGATTTAGTACTCCCACATCACATGTTTGATGAAAATCTCATCAGTGAATCATTCTATTCCACGATGGATGTGCCCTTATCAATTGTTTGGATTTGGTTTGGTACCTAGATGCTTTGGATGAGTTTCTTGCCATGTGATTTAAAAAATAAACCTTTTTTTTTTACATTAAATGATGTGCCTTGGTTTGATTTGATAAAGGATAAATATGTTGGTTGAGTAATGTTTGATATTATGCTGCTTGCACCTAATTTTCTGCCTTAACCTATTCAACCTCATGTTTTCTGGCCAGCTCCTGATCCCCAAGTAGAATCTGATCATGTTCTGCGAAATAAATCATTGCCTTTAATTTCAACTTGTGCAGTTCTGGTGCGCCTCTGGCAAGTTATGTTTTCCAAGCCAAAAACAATAGGAACCAAGTTATGTTTTCATTGCCCTTTAATTTCAACGTGTAGATCTTATAATGATGTCAGATGATTAATTTTGGGACGAACTCTGGTCTATTTGAGCCTTTAACTGATGTACAAGACATGTGAACCAATTCTGATCAACGTTTGAAATGTTTTGAAACATCATCATTTTTTCTGAAAATAATTCTTTTAAGTTTTGTTTTTTTGGCTTTTCGAAAAACCGAAAACCGATCCAATCCAAAGCGAAAAAAATTGGATCGGATTTAAAAAAAAATTCAAACCGATCGGATGATGTAATGACCAAACCGAAGGAATTGGATCGGATGGTTTTTTGCTTCAAAACCGATCCAATCCAGACCGCGAACACCCCTAGTCACGGGTCATGATACGTTTTATCATCCCTACTTCAAAGCTTAAACTAGTGAATAATAAGCCTTCAATCATTTTATATCATATTTCATGTATTTTACTTTAGCCTATAAGAAATCACTTCATCCAACAATATTATCATAAATTAGGTGGCACATGGCATAAAGTATAAATTGTGAGCGTCAAAATGGGTCAAGCTACCTCGAGAGAATTTTTAAAGTGGATTGGGACCATCCACATTCGGTGCCCCATTTTCTCAAAATAACATTTCCATCTATATTATTTTGTTTATTTGTTTTTATGTCCTAATTTTTTTCTATTTTTGGGAAAGGTGCACCTGCACCTGGACCATAATTAATTTGACAAAATATATGATTTGGATCAATGAAACTAAAGAAAAAAATTGACTTACCTTATCGTGCGCTAGAACTCAAACTTATAAATATTATAATTAACTATTTTAATTATTAAGTTTTTTTTAAGTTCACTTAAATATTATTTCAAAATAAATGCATTAATCAAACACCATTCGCACAACTTGTTAGGAGTTTGTGTCCCTTAATCAGTGGTCTCGTGTTCGAGTCCTAGGAATAGAAAAAATGGTCTTGGAAGAACCGTCCGCTCTATAGGGTCTGACAGTGCCCCAATCAGACTAGTCCGAAGGATGAACCAATTGAGGAGACTAAAAAAATGCTAGTATATTTTAAGTAATAATTCATTTTAAATTTCTTAACATAAATTGATTAACAAATTTCACAAGTCGGCGAACCAAGTGTGCTTTATTCGTGGGAGTCTTCTTCTGAATCATGGACTCCAGCTTCGTTCGTAACTCGTACACGTTCATGAACTCAGACACGTGCTCAAAGAGGCTTTTGTCGATATACTTCCTGATCGTGGCTACTGCCTTCCGATCTGGATCTCTCATTCCTTCTTAGTTTTGCCTTCGGTCCTTTCTTTAAGGATGATGGGCTTATACAAGTCTTTGCATTAAAGATGGTCTTCCATCATAGGTTGAAGTTATTCACATGTCACCGTCATGTGAAATTTCGCTGGTATCCATCTCCTCTCCTTCAGAACCCGTGGAATCCTAGCTCTGATACCACTGTTGGGAAAAACTCGGTCCTCAATCTCAGTTAAGAAGTCTTTATGAAAGTCAAACGTCCAGCTCGGAGCTCGGCTATCAGAGAGGTTGGCCTGAACTCACCAGGTCGCCCTATACATAGCAGAAACAAAAATTATGAAGGAGAGAGTGAGAGAAAAAAATGAGCACAAGCAGGTTTTAACATGGGAAAATCTTCTCCAATGCGAAGAAGTAAAAAACTCACGGGATACTAGTCCAGAATCAAACTTCCATTACGAAAATAATGGGTTACAATAGATCAAACTTCTCCTTCAAATGGTTTTACACTCAAACCTCACCTACAATAATGTTATTCTCTCAGACTTCCCTAAGAAGGTCTAACATTCAAGCTTCTCCTTAGAGGTGCTCTCTGTAACAGCCCGTGTTAACCCGAATTGTTAACATACTATCGTATTAAGCCACGCTTAATTAAAATGCGGAATAACTTTTTCTTTAATTCAATTATGACGTCATTAAACTTAACCAACTTGTTTACTTAATCAATTTCATAAAATACTGCCTGTATGTAAATTGCAAGACAACTAACTGGAATACCTCATATACAAATATTACGTGAGTATCTAAAGCCACAGGACTACAACATCTAGCCTGGGTCAAAATCCTGATACTTTAATTACAACATCAAATTAAAGGACAATAATAATCATGTGACATGGACAAACCCCATGCTCACCAAATAAGGCAACAATGCCCAATAACAGTCTCAACATAATAACTCAAACAAAGCGGAAAACATAACAGCAGTCAATCCAGCAGGACAGCATATCATAATATCAGCTCAGCTCTGGCCTCCTGCCACCTGAGCCCTCAACATTACCTGATCCTGAAATAAGCGTCCCCAAACGTGGGGTGAGATCTCTAACAAGAAATCTCAGTAAGACAAGGGGTCCTCAAGGAGTTTCCACCCCAAGCTCACTTACATGTGTAATATAAGTTCCAAAAACAGTATTTACAATATAAGTTCCAAAACCATGCGATGCAGCAATTAATCATGCCATGTGTGTTTATCAAATCTACTGGCCAGAGAAATGTAGGAATACGTCTATACCTACATGAGTACATGGATACTACCTGCACCTCACCCACAGCCTCACCATCTTGTATGTACTACATACTCAGGCTTACCGTATAGGTGGACACCACATGCATCTCATAAAAGCACATTGCATATAAATAGCTCAACAGCATTTCCAAAACATTAAAGCATGTAACACAGCATGCATAAACCACATCCCCATGGGACATGGTGGAACCACAAAATGGCTAAACCGAGGACACGAAAGCTTACCTTGCAAGCTAGCTATCCAAGCCAAGAGTCCAACCACTCTCAAGTCCAAAAACAGCAGTATCACAATCTGATATGGACCAATAGTACATCAACATTTATGCAACACAAGCATATAACTTAAAGACTACGCCTTTCCTTTACGTTTTACGTCTTAAGGCTTCCAACAAAGCCATAAGCCCTCAATCATGTGATTCAGACTTTGTTCATTAATTACAGAAGTTAAACTTCCTTAATCTTGGGTCCACAAACACCCAAATAGCTTACTGTTCACACAACACGGCTACTGTTCTGTGAAAACCCAGGATATCCGGATATCAGAAGGGACATATCCGGATATGCCATATCCGGATATCACACTGGACATATCCGGATATGCCATATCCGGATACCCAGGCCCCATATCCGGATATCAATATCCGGATACCATATCCGGATATCGATATCCAGATATCTGTTCGACAAATATCCGGATATCTCACGACAGAATGCAGTTTCTGCATTTCGTGGATATCCAGTCCAAAGATCCCACTTTTAACACATGTACACGTTAAAGGATCCACTTTTAAGCATATACAAGTTCACTTAGGTGTTGGTTACTTCATTTTAACCTTTTACATGCCAAGACATCACCTTTAAGCATTAAAACTTAAGATCAAAGGTGTAGGAAACTTACCAAAGCTCAAAACAGAGCAAGGTGTGCTCTTGGAGCTCTCCCAAGACACTTCAAACTCAGCCTAAGTAGGAGCACGAAAATGACAACACAAAGGTGGGTTCTTGCACCACAAGATGGCTCCTTGGCACCACCAATGCCAAGCCAAAGGTTCAAGTCACTCAAACTCACCAACTCAGCCCACTAACCTCACACACAACAGCTGAAACACAGCCAAGAACACTCCTTTCACTCTCACAAGGATGATCACAAGTGTTTATGAAGAGGAAAGGGAAGGAACCAAGCAAAAGGGGAAGACTTGGCTTCAAGAATGGTGAGGAAGGCAATGGAATAGTGCCTCACACCTTCATGCAGCAGCCACTCACGTAGGGAAAGAATGTGTCTAGGGTTTTGTGCCTTAGTGTGCCTATTTATAGGCACAAGGCCACTTAACGCGCAGTATTAGCCTTAATAGCAAAGTAAAAGATCTTGATCTCAAACTTCGGAATCTAGACCTAGACATTTTTCTAAGATTTTTCATATTTTTATTTTATTTTTCGGAGCACCTTTCCGGTACGCGCTTTTCCATAGCCAGTATCAGTTCTGGCATCAGATTACGTTATTTTGACTTGAAACTTGTTTTACAAGTCCTACATAATATTCTAGTAATTATTATGCATTCGTTATAATTTTCCGGGATACTTTTCCGGTACGCATTTATACCGGGTAGCAGAACCGGTATCTGCGCTTTTCTTCCGAAAAGCGACTTTCAGCATTTTTACTCACACAGTATAATTATCTAAGCTCATTAATAATTATTAGGGTCAATTATGCAATCATTTCCTAATTACCATAATTAATTTACTAATTACCTTAATTAGCGGTGCGGGTTCTTACACTCTCAAAATCAAAGCTTTTAAGCTTTTCTTACAAAACCCTTAAAAGTATCTTTCAAGCCAACCTTGCCTTCATACCACACTTAATGCTTATATAAGGGGAGAAGGTTTTAGGATTTTTTAAACCCCTCAATGGGCCTTGGGCATTGAATGGGGAGTAAGCCCAACAAAATCTTCATATCAGTCATGATGAAATCAGAGAACTAGATTTAACCGGAGTGTATTGGCCATTGTAATAAATAACATTGTTTCGAATTCAAAATCATCTTTCAAATAATGGCATTTGTAATAAATTGATGGACAAAGTTTTGGTGACAATCTCACAATACCATCGTCTTGTAGAGTACCCCTTTTTTTGTCAGAGTATTTTTATAAATATTATTGATGTGAGATTATTTTCTTAAATATTATTATGATTAATTACTCTTCAAGAAATTCTCTAAATAATTGTCTTATTCAAAATTTTAATTTTAGTTTTCTCTAAAGGCTCGTTTGAGGAATAAGATAAACTATGACATATTGCTCTTATTCATTATTTGGTGAGCAAATAGGATATCATAAACTTATCTTTTGGTTCATAATTTCCTGTCTGCAGTATGATAATCTATCCTAAGGGGAATGCCAGGTTGATAATGAACAAAATAGGATAACAAATGTCATATACCTCTCATCCCATAAGTAACCATATGCTCAAATTCTACGAATTTTGTTGGGAACATGAAGGTTAACCCTTGCCACCGGTCATTTACCACCTTTACCACCCACTGCTGCGACTAGTCATCCACCATCACCATCGGCCATCACCATGAGCTGTCATCCCCAACCATCAGGCACCAACCCGTCACTGCCATCTGTCAACCTTCATAATTGTCGCCAATCACTGTTGGGCTCGCCACCACCATCCACTGCCACTACCACCACTTCTATTGGCCATTGCCACTAGCAAGTAACCACCACTTCAGGCCAACATCACCCTTAACCACAAGGCACTAAACGATCATGCACCAACTATCATCCTATTGGTCAGCCACCATAACTGCCATTGGTTATTACTGATGCCTTCAACACTACCAGTCACAACAACCATCTCCTTTATCAGTTCAAATGGCCACCACTACCTGCTGCCGCCACCTCACTAGCCGCAACCAATGTCACCGACCACCAATATTATCAATTAATTTAAAACTTAATTTTTAAAAAATTATTTGGCGAGGATATAATTTTTTTATTTCAAAAATTTTTGTAACTTATTTATGTATTTTAATTAATTTGAATTTTAATTTTTGTAATAATTTAAAATAAGAACTAATTTGTAAATAAAGCATACTTTTGAAACTTATGACATTCTCTTAAAAAATGTTTTTTTTGTTTTAATCATATCGTAACACCATATACCTCAAACACTAGATAGTATTATAATATTATCATATTGAAATTTTTATTTAATACACATCAAACATAAGATAGGATGAGCGTATCACACTCATGTTTTTTTCTATTCTTATATGATATTCCTATTCTATTAATCACTGTCTTACCATGATCCACCAGATAGATGCACTCTAAAGACTAATTTACTTTATCATTTGCTTGAACACTTATATTTCACGCAACTTTTTTTTTTTGGTGAAAGTATTTCACGGCTCTTTGACCCTTTGGGATTTATTGGGATTTTAATTTACCAATGTGATATTTGGTTCATGGTATTTAGGAATTGGGGTTATTGAGTGACGAGAGGGGGACCCGGCGTCACTGAGTGCCGCACACCTCCCCCTGCGTCCCTCACACTTCTTTTATTTTTATTTTTATTTTTTTCAATTGAGTGCCGCACCCCCTCCCCTGGGGAACTCACCAGATCGTGCCAAGTGGCACAAACCCGTTAATCCCGTTACCGTAAAACTTCAAAAGGCCATAACTTTTGACTCCGGTATCCAAATTAAATGATTTTTTTATTTCACATAATTTTTCGAGATCTACACAATGACATCTCATTTGACATATTTTATCTATCACAAACATAATTCAAATTTGTAATAATAGTTTCATTTTTTTACAAATTTGAATTATGTTTGTGAGAGATAAAATATGTCAAATGATAAGTCATTGCGTAGATCTCGAAAAGTTATGTTAAATAAAAAAAGATCATCTGGTTTGGATACCCGAGTCAAAAGTTATAGCCTTCCGAAATTTTACGGTAACAGGATTAACGAGTTTGTGCCACTTGACACGATCTGGTGAGTTCCCCAGGGGAGTGGGTGCGACACTCAATTGAAAATAAAAAAATAAAAATAAAAGAAGAGTGAGTGACGCGGGGGGAGGTGTGCGGCACTCAGTGACGCCAGGTCCCCCTCGCGTCACTCAATAACCCAATTCGCAAATAGCGTAAACCAAATACCACATTAATAAATTAAGGGGATAAAATCCCCAAATGAGTCAAACAACAAGTATTTCACGCTATTTTAGATTACATACAACCAGCTAGTATTAACACTAAATAAGTAAAGACTACATCACTACAAAAAAATCGGAGTTTAGCCACGTTTGTAAACTTGGCTAAATTGCTTTAAAAATGTGGCTAATAAAAACAACCACACTTTTTGTGAATGTGGCTAATCATGGCTTTGCAATATTTTAGCCACATTTTATTTGAGTGTGGTAGCACTCATTTAGCTACGTTTATTGATTATATTTACCACGATTTAAATGTGGTTATTTTAATGATTATTTTTTAAAAAAAAATTACAGCCACGTTGTGGCTGAATTCACAGAATTAAAAACCAATAAAAGGAATAAAATTTAGAGGGGGGGGAATGGATATAAATTTCATTAAAAGTAACTTCAACAATGATTTGTTTTATCTCATGAAGTAATCTAACATTGATAAGACTTAGAATTTACAAACACTTAAGATTATTTTAGCTAAAAATGGATCACTTAAAATTTACAAATAGTTGAGCTATATCATTTTAATAGGACTAACCCTAGTCACCATTTAAGGTAATATGAGCCTAGCCATTAATAACAAGACCATCAGAAAAAGGCAATAGATTTTCCTGAATCCAAAGACTGCTCTAATGCCTGCATGTATCAAAACAAAAAGAATGAATATTAATTCATTAATTTGTTTAATACAAAATATATAAGAGGTTAGAAATATTATATCAAGGGAAGAAGGACTTATACATTGGTCGAAAATGAAACAGGGGCACATCATGTGGTGGTTGGTAACATCTTTGTGTGATGTGTCTAATATCGACAAGTTGAGTCACTTATTTATTTAATTTAAATTCAAATGCAATACCAAAGGAAGTTGGTTAAGACTGAAGAGAAAATGAATGGCCATAGGAACTAAATTCATAGATTAAGAAAACAAAGAAAAGACTTGGTCTTCTTGTTTATTTTCACATGATAAAGTATTGAGAAAGTCTTATTCCCCACTAAGGTTTGTCTTCCACTAGTTATTCAATGCTGAAAGAAAAATATTACTTTTGAACTTACATTTCAGCCACCTGGAAAGGAAGTTATCAATCAGACTTAATGAGCATTTATTGACAATTACTCAGATTCTAAATCAGACTCAAACGAAAGAATAAAAAAACGTCCAATAAGCCTTAATGGGCTTTCAAGAATAAAAAAGGAACTTGTGGAACAACTTCTTGTGTTGTCTGTTATCAAATGATATCAATATTAGAAGTTTGCCTTCTCAAATCAGCAAAAAAGAGAGACAGCTTAATGCTCAATAAAAAAACACACACACTTACAGGGTTTATGACATCAATGAAAGTCAACGATTTTGAGTCGACAAAACTGCCCCCAATTAGATTTCGAACCCTTTGATACAATACAATCAGACAAAAATGGGAAATAAGAGGTAAATAGGAAACTCATGAAAAGCAAATTACTTATCTTAATGTTAATAGCATATACTGAATTATGCATGATCTAATTGTGACTGATTCTCGAGTTCAGATCTCAACTTTCTCGGGACACAATATCAAAATCTACAGCAAATGCGATTATTCCTTATATGTTACAAATGTATGAACAAAAGCATGTAACTTCATGGTTATGCAAAGTAACAAACCAAGTAACATATATCATCTTGTTGCCAATTCACGGTAGAATAAGTAAGCCAAAAAGTTACATTTTCTTTTTTGTTCATATCAATTTGGTCAATTTTTCCTAACAAGTTCAATGAAAAGACTTGAACCAGATGGAGACGACTACAAAAATACAAAAAACTCTAAATCAATCTCTTTGAGCAAAAACATATTCAACAATATTTTTTTTTTTCAAACTACTGGGTGAGTTAACAGATAACCATCAAGTCAAAATTTTCAAGAATCCAAACTAAGGTTGAGCAAACCAGGGGATTACGTTGTCTTGAAAATAGCTCAGCAACTGTTGATAAATGAGAACTTGCCATAGCAGAGATCTGAGGCCTCAAAAGGTTCAAATTTCTTCTACTAATTTATTCAAACACATGTTCAACACCCTATGCCTATTGGAGCAACACACAAAGGCATAGCCATAACTTTCCAATTGAGTCCAAGTTATAAGAAGGTTGAATACAAAACAATCATTACCAACTGTAACCAAAAATAATTTTAAAGGTAGCTCACTTGCAATAACAGTTCTGTCCACTCTAAGCTCCTCCATGGTCCTGAATAAGATAATAACACACAGTGACACAAAGAGAATATATTAGTCAATACAAAATATGATTTTCCTTTATTTTTTAAAACATTTTCATTACACAGAGAATATATTAGTCAATACAAAATATGATTTTCCTTTATTTTTTAAAACATTTTCATTGCACTTGGAAAATCAAAAAGTAAAATTCAATGTCCTTACCTGAGATGTAGGTCTTCTATATAATGTTGAGCTCATCAATACTATTAGCATTAGTAACTCCACAACTTACGATTTTTCTCTAGCCTAACAAGACAAAAAAAAATCCCATTTCTTTTAATTATGCTCCTTAAGTAACATTAAAAAAAATGACATGAAACAAAAGGGAAAAACAATACCAGCAAAAGCAAGTTAGTTGTCTTTCCCACATTTATGTAAAGTATCTCCCCTGTATTTGGAGCTTCCCCTTGAAAAACCAGTGCTTTGTTGACGCAGAATATGAACAAACTCTTCCTTTGTGAATTTATTCATATTCAGAATAATAATTGAAATTGAGGCTACAATTAGAACTTCCATTAAAGCTTTAAATAAATAGTAACAACTTCAAACTATGAACAATAGGATTATCTGCTCACTAACCGCTTCATATCTTCGTCATAATTGTTGACATTGAAATTGATATCTGCATCAACGTGAAACTTGATTCAACTCGATCATATGTTGTAGAAAAAAAATATCATATGAAACATTTCTTATTTTGGGAATTATCGAAATATAGATTATGAAACATTTCTTGTCCAACGGAATTTAAATTCATCTTGAAATCCAAAAGAAAAAAAAAATATCCCATGAAACATTTCATATGCCGTAGAAAACCAGCAATTACCTAAGTATGAAAATTACCTAGCCGCAGCATGCGCTTTGTCAAATCCACCTACAAAAACAAAAAAAATGAATCAATCATAAGCTATATTCCCAATGTTTGAATAGCAAAAAATTGAGAGACAGAGAGAACGATAGAGGAAGAGGAAGTTACCTCATGATGCAAAAGAAAGCGAAATAAAAACGATCACATATTCGTCTTCAGGTTTGATTTCACTTCAAATCGAACCATAAGGTGCCTAATTTTTTTTAGGGTTTATCGATCCTCCATCGGAGATATTTTAAAGATGAAGGTGAAGAAATTATAAGCTAGAGTAAAAGGAGGGAAAAAACTTTGAAGCTGTGATTGCTAGGAATGGAGATTTGAAGAAAGATGAAATAAATTAAGAAAAGATGAAATGAAAACTCCTCGATTAAATTGAAGAATGAAGAACAAAAGATATGAGTTTTTGTGTTTTTGGTTTTACTAAGGTCAGAATTCAGAAAGGCTTTTTTTTCTTCCGGGTAATTTGGGATATTATAAAGCAAAGAGTAAAGTTAGGGATATTCTTGTAATTTTATGCTGATCTCATTAAATGTGGCAAAACACATGTAGTTAAAGACTTTTTTTTTTTTGTAGTGATACATGCAATTATTTTTTTCATTTATGGTTACGAGTATCTGGATTTGCAATGGGAAATGAGAGTTTAGATTTTCTAAAGTTACTTTGGATAACTTTATCTAATATTTTTTATCCAAAAAAAAAAAACTTTATCTAATATTTACAAAAAAGTGTGTGGGGTTTTGTAGACCCATGTGAAGAGAAGAGAGAAAAAAAAAACATAGGTTACAAACATTTTTATGTGTGTATTTTGGTGAATATTAGATAAAGTTATATAAAATAACTCTAAAAACTTTAAACCCTAAAACATATATATATATATATATATTTTCTCTTGCTAAAAAATAAAAGTTATCATGTGATTAGATACTATTTAAAATTAATTTATTTTTCTTTTTTGGCAGGAACAATTAATTTCTTAAATTACATTAATTGCACCAGTGTATAATTTTTGGGGGGGACAAATCAAAGAGACAATTGTCTACGCAATTGCCGGTGATGATAGTCTACGCAATGGAAAACTTTTTTAATGTAAATAATAAACTTTGCTGCAAATATGAATATTAATTTTTATGATCTTTAATATTATGTATAAATACACTTCTTTCAATGCTTTATTGTTGAAATAGGTATTGCTTTGGTAGAAGCTTAATCATGAAATTGAATTCTTCTTTCTTCTGTCTCGGCATTGGTAGGATGCATATTGTATACAATAAATATGAATATTAATTGTTATGATTTATAATGTTGTATATGCACACTTCTTTTAATGCATTATTATTGAAATAGGTATTGTCGGTAGAAGCTTAATTATGAAATTTAAATCTTCTTTCTTCTATCTCGGCATTGGTGGGATGCATATGGTATGCAATAAATATGAATATTAAAGTTATGATTTTTAATGTTATATATGCATACACTTCTTTTAATGCTTTATTATTGAAATAGGTATTGTTGGTACGTAGAAGCTTAATTATGAAATTTAAATCTTCTTTCTTCTGTCTCGGCATTGGTAGGATGCATATTGTCTACAAACCCTGCCATTTGGGGAAAGATTCAATTGAGCTGGGAAGGGGTTTCCCACATATATATCATTTCTCGACAAAAATTGAATTTGGTGAATGTATCCGATTGCTAGAAATATAAATACAATGTCATTTATATATCTTCCCCTAATAGTTTAAATTTTTAGAAAAAATAATTCAAGATATGGAATTACAGCCTTCATAATTAAATAATATAAAGTGCAATCATAATTGAATACCTCCATTCTTCTAGTAAATATTGTGAAATTAGTGAGATATGTGTTATAAATGTAAATATAAAAGTCATTCACGCTCCTTCACCTTACCACTTAAGTTTCAAAAAATGAAAGTTAAATAAATGTGTAAAAAGAAAATAATTGAATAAAAGCATTATATATTTTACATCTCATATGAAAACATAAAAATCTTTTGTTATATAAGGTGTTAAAATAAGTGGAACTTGATGAATTGATCCAATCATGTGTATATTTTAAAAAGCGAATTGAAAACTGAAAAAAAAAATTCAAAATTCCAAATTTAGAAAATGAAAAGACCAATTTTTGTATGGATTTAATATTTCTGTTTTTGCTACAGAAAAAATTTCTCTGACACATTCATATAAAAATGGGACTTACTTATTTTTATGTAAGTGTGACAGATAAATTTTTTCTACGGTAAAAGCATAAATATTTTTTCCTTTTTTTATTTGATTTTTGGTTCTATTTTAAAATTTATCCAATCCAAATGAAAATGAAATTTAATATAAAATTATTATATTACACATATATTTATTGTTTTAAATTTTAAAAAAATATTATGACTAATAATTCATAATTGGATAATATTATGACTTATGAGATGAGATATTTAATATTGTAAATTTTGAAATTTTATTTATTGTCTATTTAAAATAATAAAATAAAACAAAAACCAAAAAAATCAATCTCAGTCAACTTGTTTTAAATTAGATTAAACTAGATCGAATTTGAATCTACAAATATGAAAACCAATTGGTTTATATTAAGTGGGTTTTTTTTTTCTTACTGATCCAATTCAATTCACGAACATCTATGACCAACTTTAATAGTTTGAAATATATTTTGATTCGACCCAATCTTATGTAATAACCAGTCATTTTATCTGTGTACAGTCAATTTATAGGCTTCATGACTCAATGCCGGGTTTTTTTATTTGTTTAAAGTAATATCAAGTAATTTATATGATATGTAACTAGTCCGTTGGATATGAAATAATATTTCTATTACAAAAAATCTTTTACTTAATATTTAATGGCATTTAAACGGGGCTATTTTTTAAAATAAATCATAAAAATAAAAAAATTTAAATGTTGAAAACTCAAGAAAATAAAAATAAATAAATAATTTGGGCTAATAAGTCAGCGCCCAACCTTGGCCCAAATAAAGTCGGGCTGGGCTAGCAATTTGATAGTCCATATCACTTTTGATCGACCCAACCCCACCAAAAATTGATTTAGTTCATAATTAGTCTAGAGGACTCTATCTAATCTAAATTAACATTTTTATTTTTTGACACACTGTTAATATTGAGGTTTGAATCTATGACCCCAAATAAATTACCTAAAGCTTTCATCACTAGATTAATCCTAATGACTTAATTAACACCTTAATTTACTAGTAGTATTTGCTTATTGGCTTTAAACGGCCTAACCATATTCCAAAAGAAGCATGTCTATGTTATATTAAAATATTTCACTACCAAAGTCGAAATGTATTCATAATTAGATATACAATTGTATAAAAAGTTTAGTATAAAGTCTTATCGTCTTGTCAGACTTGAATTAAATTAATAGAATAATCAATTAAGTGATGATAAAATCTTATATATATATATATATATATGAGAAGATATTTTTTGACTGTTAGATTAAGAAATCTTATTTCTCTTCTTAACCATTGTTATGGACTTATATAAGGTTCATATGCCTAAAAAAGTCCAATAAAGGATTATCAAATGACAACTATATAAGAGTACGAATGAGCTCGTAAATTACAAGGCCCAGAACTCCAATATCCCAGATAAACTCTATAAATAGAAGGTAAAACTTACAAATATGACCTAATATCTCTCTTAATATAATGCTATCACTGTGCACACACATCATCCCCATTGACTAATGTCGTTATCGCTATGTATAGTGATTTGTTGTCTCAAGTTATCTAATCTATATATACCTAGAGAGAGTACCAGATCCTATATTGATCTACTAGCCTTTGATTAGACATCTCTATCATACAGATAGAATAACTGTAATTTCTATCCATCTAACAGTTTTAATTTATTTTGAAAATAAGACTTCTTAATTTTACACTATAGTCAAAAGATCTTTCCTCTCTCTATATATAAATATATATATATATATATATATATATTATATAAGAGGTTATATTATCACTCATTTTCCCTAATAAGAGGTTATATATGTATAAGTTATGGGTAAAATATTTCTCTAGTCACTAGAGATAAATTATCTCCAATGACCCTTAAAACTACATTTTTGAATTAGTAAAGGGTATTTCCGTAATTTTAGAAAAATTAATTAAGGGTGTTTTGGTAAAATTTAGATAATAAAAGAATAAACAAAATTACCAAACACCTTTCATTACTTCAAAATGACGTTGTTTTAAGAGTAATTGGAGATAACTTATCTCCAATGACCGGATAAATACTTTATCCATAAATTATAATCGTTGATTGAAGAAAAATGTTTGTCCTTTGGGAAAAATGTTTATCCTTTTAAATAATATAATTTTGTGTAATTTTAAATCACAACCGTTGATTTTCGTCAATCAACGATTATAATTTATTAAGTCAAATTTATTAATTAATTAACAATTTATAATAAATTATAACTATTGATTGACAAATTAAAATTTAAAATAATATAAAATTATATTCTTTAAAGAACAAATATTTTTTCCTGAAATCAAATAATTGTTAAGTCAAGTTTGATTAATATGAAGGCCCAAAATATTTAAAGCCCAAGCAATTGTACTTATCTATCTATATATATTCTAAGACAAAATCATTTGTTGGAAACTTTTCTGACGTGTCATCTTCTCATGTAATTTCAGGTTTGTGTTCACGCTGCTTCATTTTGAATTTTTTCCTCTTATAGAAACTTTTCCAATTAAAAAATATTCATTTTAAATTAATTCTAATTAAAAACGTTATTAATTTATTTTGGTGAAAAATGGTGCAGCTTTTACGTCAGTTCACTATTTCAATGCAACTATACCCCACTACCTTCTGCCTTGGAATTTTTTTTTCGTCCATTAGTAAATTTTTAAATTCAAAATTTAAGCTTCATTAGGTGGGCAATGATTCATGATTAATTGCTAGCAGACATTTGTATTAATATCCCACTGCTTTTTTTAAAATTCAAATTTTAAACATGATATGGGTGGGAAAAGAGTTTAACATTGTTATAAATATCCACTACTTTCTATTTGTGAATGGGAATTGTTAAGTATATTAATAATATTTATGGGAAAATGTATTATTATGGTTATTTGTAATTTGTAATAATTACAAACAATTAAAAAACGCATCAAATTAGGTTACCAAAAAAAAAAAACGCATCAATTAAATATTTGGTTCATGTATAAAGAGGATGTGTGGTGGTGCACATTTTTATTTGTTGCTTTTGCAAATTGGTTTTGTCTTGCATATCTTCTTCTTTTTCTAATCTATTTTTCTGTTTGGATATCGATCGCAGGTCGGTCACTCTAAAATCCTCAAGGATGGTGAAGCTTCTCATTCACGTCTCCACAAGTGTTTCGAGGTTTCTTCTTCTCATGCTTTCTTGCTCACATTTTTACAAACTGTATAATAACATTTATGAGATTGTTTTGCACTTTATAGCATGTACTATGGATTCTCCTTGGATTGTCAAGTTTTCGTTTTATTGCTCTGGCTCTCCTTAGATTCTCTTTTTGGTGGATGGTGTTTTGAATAATCTTCTCCTTGATGTTCCTTAAATTTTATGTCCCGTGCACATATTTGTGTTTGATTGTTTTTAGATATGTGGAAAACTGAATTCCGTGTTACCAATATTCAACAAGAAAGAGTGTTTTAGAGCTAGAATATTATCCTGTAAGTAAAGCTCATTTTAGATTCTAACCAATCAATCTATTATAAAAAGTTTTCTTAGCTGACCCAAATTCTTTTTGCAGAAACTTTCATTTGGTATGCAGAAGAGAAACATCTCTATGGCTTATGTGAAAATTAAATGTGTTCCATTGCTGGATCCTTATTCAACGGTGAGATTTCACAGGTCTCTTTTATGGTTTTTTTCTTCTATATTTGCCTTGCTTCAATAGTGCAATGTCTGTAACGTGATTCTTCTGACCATCTTGACCCCCCAAAGAAGTTCACAGTTACAACCAAGGAGATGTTATGCATCAGCTACAAGTACAGTTCATTGTTATTTGGGTCTTTTCAAATTTTTTGTCATAGTTTTTTATGTGGGTATCTTATAAAAGATGTTTTAAAACATAGTTGTCTGGATATGGAAGTGATTTTTCTCTCCAAGAATTAAGAGGGTGTTACACCTTTTCCTAAACTGTTCTTTTTTAAAATTAATACATGGTAAGTTTTTAGAAGAGTAAACTTCTATTTTGGTCAAAAGAATTTTGGAATGTCAACTTGGTTCTTGAAATATTTTTACATCAATTTGGTCCTGCAGGCGAAGAGAAAGATGTTTTGATTGTTTGTGATGAGGATGAAGGCATGGGAAAACCAAAAGGGTTTGTAAGTTGAATCTGCTCCAAGATTATTGGTAGTGGCACTATCTTATTATTTTAAATCATGACAATATAAAAAGTCTTCATTATAAAATTAGGAACACATCACATTCTGAACTTTATGCTGGCCAGCCTATACCAAGAGGTTGAAAATTTTCCGTCCATCTTAGAAAAAAAATTAGCAAACCAAAAGACTGACCTATAACCTTGGTCCATTTTTTAGACACGACATTATTATTATTATTATTATTATTATTATTATTATTATTATTATTATTATTAAATGCATAGGCACATGTGTTTGAGATCACCATCCAACGGGAACATAAACAAAAATATCAGAAATAATGACTCATGATTTTAAACATATTCCCATTAACATACATTGATGAACACTTATGCAAATTGCAGTTATAGTGATTGCATATTTGCATGTTATGGTCTCCTCAATTGCCCATCATCCGCTATAATATCAAGTCTTTAATGCAAAAATGTTAAAAATGGTGATAAACTATAGGACAATTTCTTTAATACTTTGAGATTATTGAAGATTCAAAAATAAAGTTAAAAAAAAAATTTGCATGCATTTTATTCATTTTTTTTTTCCGAAGACTTCTATTCATTTTTTTTATGATTAATATTCCACTACTTTTTTATATTTCAAGATTTAAACTTGATATGGGTGGATGTAAGTGCATAAATTTTAATTTTTTTGTGCCTATTGTGTAAGTGCCTATCGTAATTCTATGTAAATGGGCATTGGAAAGGTCTCCTTTGCATGCTCATATTGGGAATATGAACTAGAAGAACAATTGGTGACTATTCAATTCCAAAATATAGTACAAGCATATAGAGCTTTTTATCTTCCAATGTCCTATAAAAGAAAAAGTGAATATCCCATAAGTCAACAAGTTTTTTAAAAAAAAAATAATAATTCCAAACTATAATACAAAAAAGAAAAAAAATTCGTACAAGTATTTTTTTAAAATATTTAACATAAACGTTTTAAATATATATGTAAAACCAATTTTAAATATATATATATATATATATATATATAATTTAAAAATATTTTTCTTCTCAACCATAAAATGCTTTGTCAGTTTAAGAAAAATATAGTTATAAATTCAATAATAGTTCAAAGTATTTTATAATGAAACGTTATTGAGTGAAAAAAAAACCAATATTTTATGTACAAGTATTTTTAAAAAAACATTTAACATAAATGTTTTAAATATATATGTATAACCAATATAAAAATTATAAATTAAAAGAGAAATTTTTATTTTTAAAAAAATATGTACAATTAATACAAAATAATTTAAATTTTAAATTTTAAATGTATAACCAACACAAAAAGTATGAAAATTATAAATTAAAAGAAAAAAAGCTTTTTTATAAAATATGTGTAATTAATACAAAAGAATTTAAATTAAACTCCGTAAAAAGCAAATTATAAAATCTAAATCATTATAAAAATGAATAACGATTCAGTGATCAATGACCGTCTAAAAAGATGTTCGCCATTACGTATTTTAAAAAAAATAGGTAAATGTGTTAAATATATATGTTTAACCAATATAAAAATATATAAAAATTATAATAAAAAGTTAAAAAATAAATTTTTTTAAATTTTTATTTTAAATAATTCCAAAATATTCACTTAAAATATAAAATAAAAGAAAAAATTAGTACAATTATCTTTTTTTTAAATGTTTAACATAAACATGCTAAATATATATGTATAACCAATTTTTAAAAAAGATGAAAATTATAAATTAAAAGCAATTTTCTTCTTAACCATAAAATGCTCTATCAGTTCAAAAAAAGTTCTTAGAATCGTACGAGTTAAAATTTAAAGATATTAAAATGTTATTGAGTGGAAAGCACATATTTCTACATTGGAAAGCACAAGCTTATAAAAAAATATCATTGGAATAGTGGTAAGATAACCATTGCACATATTTCTGCTTTGGAAAGCACTAGCCTATTAAACATCATTTGCTTTGAAATAATGATTAAACATCGAATATAGATCTGGTTTTTTTTTATAATAATAATAATAATATGTACAAAGAAAGTAAAACTACCAAGAATATAAAGAGTTATGCGTAATTTTTTTAATATTAATCATAATAACGTGCCATAAATTTATGCAAATGTATTTTTGATGTTTGAACAAAATGTAAATTACAAGAATAAATAAAACGGAATTTGGAAAAGGCAAACCGTTTGGAAAGTCAAACTATTTAAGATATTTATGATGTATGGAATAAGTAAAAATGATAAATAAATTAACTGTATTTATTGTATTGCTAATATTTACAACAAAATAACATGATCTGATATAACACATTCCTATATACCAATGAACAAATTTAAAATTTGAGGCAAAAAGAATAAATCTTTATATATAGATAGCAATAGTTTTTGTTACAAACATTAATATTTAAATTAAATTACATTATTTGAAAAAACGAGTAATATTTAATTTTTAAAATCATAAATAATTTAGATTGTTGAAACAAAAATTGCATGGGGAAGTACGAAGAGTCTTATGTTAATTACTGGCTTTGAAGGAAGAAAGAAAGAAAAATCAATAATGTAACTACTAAGTATTTAACGGACAATCCAAGATTTTTTCTTCTTAATTTTCTTATGTATCTCTCACCAAATACGATGCATTAAATATATATGTGTGTGTGTGTTTGCGCGTGCGTGCGTGCCTGTGCGTGCGTGTTGGTGTGAGTAGTTATTTATACTTTTGCAATTAAGCTAATGAATGATATTTTGATATTACCACATTTAACTTCAACTATGAAGTGTTTGTTAGAATATTAAACTTAATAACTCAAATATTTGTCAACTTTTTATCTAATATATTTGTCACAAATACACTCTCCCTAGAAAGTCAATTTAGGGGCAACTATAGATGTAGATATTAATCTACATGGAACTATAAGAACTTTTTTTGTGTGAATAAATATAAATAAAAATATATTACATGCTGATATAAAATACTGACAGTTAAAGGTGACAAAATGGGCTCGGCCCGGAGGGCCGGCCCACTCCGCCCACCAACACATTTTTTTTCTTTATATTTACTGTTTAACAAACTCATCTTTGTGTAGCTGAGGTAATGTAAATTAACATAACCAGATGTAATATAAACTCATGTTTAGGAATTCCTATCCATAAATTAACTCTAAAGGTTAATGTATCTATTATGCTGTTGATAAATATTGATAGAGGATTGTGCAACTGCACAAGATTGCTTATTTCAAGATTAGGCAACCGAGTTGTTGAGGCAACTATTCTTACAAGAAGCAACATAGGACAAACTGTCCTAATTCCTAGAATGACAATGAGCCCATCAAGCCATGCGTTCCGAGTAAATTTTCAAAGAAGACAATTTTCCCTGGTCGTTTCATTTGCAATGACTATCAATAAATCTCAAGGACAGTCACTTTCTCATGTTGGTGTTTATCTCCCTAAGCCTGTCTTCACTCATCGGCAATTATATGTTGCACTATCAAGGGTAAAAAGCAAACAAGGATTGAAAATTTTAATACTTGATGATGATGAGAATGTTACAAATAGCACCATTAACGTTGTCTACAAGGAAGTATTTCACATATTAATATAGTTGATTTGGTTCTGCCTCATTGTAGGAAAGTAGATGTTTGGTATGTGCCTAACTTATATCTCTAATGAATGATTACTAGTGATTGATACTTAATTAAAAAAATCATACAATTTTTTTATTTTACACAAGGGTGTTGATATGTTTTCTGATTTTCATTTTTATTTACTCTAATTATTTCCTTAAGCGGAAAATTTAATTTTTTTATTTATATGTTTTAATTGATTTTATTTTGTAGTATTGTTGAGTCAATGAAAAGTATTGAAGACTAATATAGAGGAGAAAATTTATTTTATATTATATTCACAATTTTTTTTTTTGCAGGATATTTGTTTTTTTTCATGTTTTTTTTTTCTTTTGTCTTTGTAGGATGCTATTAATGGTGCTGGATAGTATTGACCGCAAAAAATTTGGCTCATGTTTGGATCAATTCTATTTGGTAAGACAAAATGCATATCATCACTGTTGTTGTTATATGCATTGCTGTATATTAAGATATCTTATTATTGACTGAGCATATTCACGACTAATAATAATTGTTTTGGACAGTATTGAGCGCAAGAATTTTTCCTCATTTTTTGGTATTTTTTTTGATGGGACAATCTCCATCTCATATTTTCATCACTTTAGATGTTATATGCATTGTTGTAAATAAAAATAATCAAATATAGAGTACTTAATTATTTTTTATTTGTATAATAGTTGATATTTCTTAATTGGAGAATTTTATTTGTGGTAGATAATAACAAATTCCTATATTAGTGTGGTACCTCTTTCACTTACCAAAATAACACTATAACAGTAGAAACGCTTATAAAAATGATGATTTTTTTCGTCCGTCCATTGCACGGGTTCTACACTAGTAACACTAACAGTAGAAATTAGGACACAGGGTAGTTCTCATCGCATCCAAGAAAAGAACACGGGGTAGAACTCTTCTTCATCAGGTTGAAAGTTTAGCGGCATGGCGACATTGGATTCCGACGTGCCAATGGTTCTGGCCGGCGAGTCCTCCGGCTGCGCCGGTCCCTCTTGTTCCAAGAAACCCAAGCGCTTCGAGATCAAGAAGTGGAATGCCGTTTCTCTCTGGGCTTGGGGTGCGTCTCTCCCAAACCCTAATGTCCTGTTCCTTCTCTTTTTTACCCTCCGATTCTCTGTCGATTATCTTTACCGTTTTTGACGAAATCGCCCTTTTATTCCTTTCTGGTTTCTGTAATTGCAGACATCGTTGTCGATAATTGCGCTATTTGTCGGAACCATATCATGGATCTATGTAAGCGTGTTGTTTCAACTGGTTTATTTGTGAACATCATTGTTATAAGAGAATGAACTAATTCCCTTTGATCACTGCTTTAGGCATTGAGTGCCAGGCTAACCAGGCTAGCGCCACTAGCGAGGAGTGCACCGTAGCTTGGGGTATGCTCCAAAAACCCTATCTTATATCTTTCAATTAAATACGCCCTTCCTTTCAGAATGATATTCTAGCTATTGTTTTTAATTAATTGGTGTTTTTATGTAAAATTACGTTTTGGAAGATTTTCGGTTAATTATTGTCTTTTGGTATACATGAATTCGTGAAGCAAGTTGTTGATAAAAGCTGTAGGGTTATACAAAAATAAATAAATAAGGGCTATTTGAGTCAAGATGATAAAGCTAAGGAAAATCATGTTTTGATCCACTTAGTCCTAAACCTTCTCTGGTCTTGTTTTTGCTATGGTATGCTGCGTGTGTGATTGTTTGCTGCTCCTTCAGTGGGACAAAAGGTGCAATTCGTTCTTAGGCTGTGATGTAAGCTTTCCTGAGTTTGTCTTTGTATGTTTCTTTGTTTTTCTCTCATCTTAGTCTGGTTACTCTGATCCTGGTTCTTTATGTTATTGCACTTTTATGTTCTTTATGTGATGTAAGCACTTTTATTGTCTAAACCTTAAACCCTAATATACCATAGTGGTATATTTTTCATCATTTAGTGTTTTCTTTTAATCTGGCGGCGTAATCTTCATGATGCAGCAACCACCTCAAATTAATATGGTTTTTTGGGGCTTTTTGATTAGGCATGTTCTTATTGTAAAATGAATTTTTTCCCCTCTTCTCTCTTTCTAAAAATTCAAATTTTACTCGCAAAGCAGCCTTGCAAAATAGTTATATTCATGAGTAAAATCAGTAGAAAATGAGTAGAACCCTTCTATGAGGAATATTACACACTAACGCAAGTCCGCACTTGACAATGCCAAGTAACACTCAAGCTCCTTTTTCAACTCACTTTCCACGTGGCCCAACGAATCATCAAAGAAAAGAGACTGATGCAGTTAGTTAGTTAGTTAGAATCTGTTATAGAGTGTTAGTTTTCTGTTAGTTTCTTTTATCTGTATTTAGTTACTTTGATCACTGTATATATAGACTTAAGTCTTGTATTATTGAACACAATTGAGAATTCAATGAAAAGTCTCAAGTTCAATATGGTATCAGAGCTCTAATCTGAGCTCTGGTATTTCGTCTCAGATTTCCTTTTCTTTCGATCTTCCTCTCTTTCTTGCTTCTCTCTTTCTTGAAAGTTTCTTCCTTATTTGTCAACAATGGCGAATTAAGCTATAGATTCATCAAGTCCTTTCTTTATGCACTCAAATGAAAGTCCTTCATTGGTGCTAGTTTCTCCTCCGTTAACAGGAGCCAACTACCATACCTGGGCGCGAGGTATGAAGGTAGCTTTAATCTCCAAGAATAAGCTTGGGTTCATTGATGGAACCATTGAAGTGTTAGAAATCAAAGTTGATTTTTGCTACTTATCTTTGATTCACCGCCACTCTAGAAATCTCTACCTTTTGCTACCTAATTCCCCCACCGCTAGAAGACCACACCATATGCCGCTGTCAATTGATATTTAAAGTCAAGTTGATGATTGCACCGCCAAAATGACCGAAGCTCTAAGCCAAAGGTGAAGTCGGTGAAGCATGTTAAACTATTAGTTGTAGTTTTTTAATATTAAAAAATTATGTTTTGTTGGCAAAGATAGTCGGCTGTCCATAGTATAAATTGGGAGCATTTGTGCCGTGTCTAATATAGAATACCAAGTATTTTTGTGAGTTGAAGAAAAAGTGCAGAAGCATTCTTGAGAAAAATTGAGGGAAAGTGCAGTAGCACTTAGAAAGAAAGAGAGTGATTGTGAGTATAAAATAGTGTGTTGTTGTTATTTTTGTTTAGCCAATTTTAATACAAAAAGATTTCTTCATCTATTATTCTTTTTATTTCCTCTAAATCTCTAACAAGTGGTATCAGAGCCACGTTCGATCAAAGATGGCGGAGATGATGCAACCATAGATTCCAAACTTGTCAAAGAGTAATTATGAAAATTGGAGCATTCAGATGAAGACGTTGCTAGGTTCCCAAGATATTTGGGACCTTGTTGAGGATGGATACATGGAGCCCGCCAATGCAGCTACAGAAGCAGTTTTATCAGATGCCCAGAGAAAAACGCTTAAAGATTCACGAAAGAAGGACAAAAAGGCTCTTTTCTTAATTTTTCAAGGTGTTGATGAATCAACCTTTGAGAAAATATCAGATGCAAAATCATCCAAGGAAACATGGGAGATTTTACAGAAGTCTTGCCAAGGAGTTGACAAAACTAAAAAGGTACGACTCCAATCACTTAGAGCTGAGTTTGAAAACTTAAAAATGCAGAATGCAGAGCCAGTCACAGATTATTCCTCACGAGTGCAAAAGGTGGCCAAAGAGATGAAAAGAAATGGAGAGACTTTAGATGATGTAAGAGTAATGGAGAAAATTCTACGATCACTAACAAGAAAGTTCGATTATATTGTCACTGCCATTGAAGAAGCCAAAGACTTGTCAGTTATATCTATTGATGAGCTTGTGGGTTCTCTTCAAGCTCATGAGCAAAGAATGAATCTTAATGAAGGTTCTAGCAAATTGGAGCAAGCTTTGCAAAGCAAGTTATCTCTTGATGCTAATCAAGCCAGTAGCAGTAGCTATGGACGCGGCAGAGGAAATCATGGTGGATATAGAGGAGGTTTCAACACCCGAGGTGGATTCAACACTCGAGGTGGTCGTGGCGTACGTGGTGGATATAGCCAAACAAATAGAAGATTTCAGACTGATGCTGTAGCATATGGACGTGATCAAGGAGCATATAATAATCGTGGTCGAGGTCGTGGTTTCGTGACCCGAGGAGGAGGAAGATTTCAACAAAGAGGTGATAAATCTCACTTGCAGTGTTATAATTGCAACAGATATGGTCATCTCAGCTATGAGTGTAGAGATGCTGGCAGAGTTGCGGAGAGAAGTCATTATACAACAACTGAAGAGAAAGATGATGAACCGACCATGTTGTTCACTTACAAAGGCGAGGAAGATAGTGGGAAATATGTTTGGTACCTTGATACTGGAGCTAGTAATCACATGTGTGGCAAAAAGGAGTTATTCACAGAGCTGAATGAGGAAGTCCAAGGAGAAGTTACGTTTGGTGATCTATCGAAGATTCCAGTTAAAGGCAAAGGTAAGATTATGATATTCACAAAGAATGGAGATAGAAAATATATATCATATGTCTATTACATACCATCTTTGAAAAGCAATCTCCTCAGTCTTGGTCAGCTTTTGGAAAAATGATATGATATACATTTGAAGAGTAATTCTCTCATCATGAGAAATCAGAAAGGTGAATTGATTGTGAAAGTTGATATGATAAGAAATCATCTATTCAAGCTAGACATCCAGACAAGTGCAATAAAGTGCATGAAGACCTTCATATAAGATAGTTTGTGGTTATGACATCTCAGATTTGGTCATCTTGGATTCACTGGCCTGAAGCTGTTATCAAAAGCAAAGATGGTAAATGGATTACCAATGATAAATCAACCTGATCAGCTGTATGAAGGATGCATGAGAGGAAAGCAACATAGACAAAGCTTTGAAGTTGGCAAATCATGGAGAGCAAAAAGACCATTGCAGTTAGTTCACTCAGATATAGCTGGTCCATTTGATATTCCATCTCTTGGAGGGAACAGGTATTATATTACTTTTATTGATGATTTTAGTAGAAAATCTTGGGTATATATTCTTAAAGAAAAATCAGAAGCTCTTGAAAAATTCAAAGAATTAAAAGCAATGACAGAAAAGCAAAGTGGTCAGTATCTGAAGACACTCAGAACAGATAGAGGAGGTGAATACACTCCCAAATTATTTGAAGAATTTTGTAGGCAACATGGGATAATTCATCACTTGACTGCAGCCTACACGCCACAACAGAATGGTATAGCAGAAAGAAAGAACCGTACAATTCTTGATATGCAAGAATTGTGGTTAGATATGCAAGAACGCTTTTCTCAATCTGATTTGTTTTGTACGTCAAATCTTCAAGAAGAAATGTATAAACTGCAACAAGGATCCAAAAGTGTTACTGAATTTTTCACTGAGCTGAAAACCATGTGGGATGAGCTTGAGAATCTCAAGTCATTGCCAACTTGTAGTTGTCCCATTCCTTGCGTATGCGGAGCAATCACCAAGATGCGAGATTACCGTGAGCGTGATCATGCCATCAGATTCTTGAAGGGATTGAATGAGCAATACGCTCCAGTCCGATTGCAAATCATGCTGATAGATCCCTTACCAAACGTCAACAAAGTCTTTTCTATGATTGTCCAACAAGAAAGGCAATACATGAGTGAAAATCACACTAATGATTCTGTAAGTACTCAAATTTTGAATGTCACTAGGGATCGTAATTTTACTGCTGCAAATCGAGGAGGATTCAACTATGGTGGTAGATCAGGCAGAGGAGGATATGTTAATCGTGGAAGAGGTTTTAACTATGGAGGAAGAAACTCAGCACCTAACCGCATGTGTACGCACTGTGGTAAAGGAAATCATACAGTTGATACTTGTTTCCACTTTCATGGCTTTCCACCGGGCTATAGAACAAGGAACAACAGTTGATACTTGTTTCCACTTTCATGGCTTTCCACCGGGCTATAGAACAAGGAACAATGTTTCAAATGAAGCGAATGCAGTAATCCATCAAGAAAGTGATATAGCTGAACCAGAGAACACAGATTCTCACTCGGGAGTTAATCTCTCTCATACTCAATATCAGCAAATTATGGAGCTTTTACAGAATTCAAATGTGAATCAGAACAATGAAGCCATACATACGATGAACTCAGCTATAGTATCAAATGCATAAACGGTTTCACAACCAATATCTTTAGGTGTGCAGTGGATAATTGACACAGGTGCAACTGATCATATGACTCACATTAAATCTCAGTTTTCCTCATTACAAAAGATTAATCCAATTACTATAATTTTGCCTAATGGTTCACGCATAATTGCTCATTCTTCTGGTACAATAGCAATATCATCCACACTGATTCTTACTAAAGTTCTCTACACACCTGAGTTTCATGTGAACCTTATATCTGTATCGAAACTTACTAGTTCCCTTAATTGCTCCATAACTTTTCTTGACAATATCTGTTTGATTCAGCAGATAAATTCCCAAGTGACGATTGGTACTGCTGAGCTCAGAAATGGTCTTTATGTGATAGTTAACAATGTGGTTGGCAAAGTTTAGCAAAGCTATCCTGCTGATGAAACAAGATGCAATGTGTTGAATAAAGAAAACTCAACTTTGTGGCATTCCTGATTGGGTCACATATCGGAAGAAGTTTTACGTACTATGTCTCAACAATTCTCTTTCATACCATGTATTCATCCAAACCCTTGTGATATATGTCATCTAGCTAAGCAGAAAAGACTACCTTACTGTACAAGTACCAATAAAAGTAGCAAAGTATTTGAGCTTTTACATGCTGACATCTGGGGTCCCTACTCTATAGCCTCTATTCATGGACATAGATACTTTCTTACGCTAGTAGATGATTTTAGCCATTTTACTTGGATTATCTTGATGAAAGCCAAAACAGAAACACGTATGCATCTGCAAAATTTTATTACCTTTATTGAAAACCATTTCAATACCAAACTTAAGACATTACGCAGTGATAATGAACAAGAGTTCCTCATGCGTGATTTCTTTCTTCAAAGAGGCATTTTGCATCAAACTAGTTGCGTTGAATGCCCTCAACAAAATGGGATTGTTGAATGTAAGCACCAACACATCCTAAACACAGCCCGTGCTCTCTACTTTCAAGCCAAACTACCTACCAATTTATGGAGTTATGCTGTTACCCATGCTGTCCATTTGATCAATAAAATTTCTTCTCCCACTCTTGCCCAGAAATCACCCTTCGAGCTGCTGTATGGCACTTCCCCTACTTTAACTCACCTCAAAGATTTTGGATGTCTTTGTTATGCATCCACACTTCAATCGGGTCGATCCAAGTTTTCACCAAGAGCCATAAAAGCTGCATTCATTGGCTATAAAGAAGGCACAAAAGGTTATCTTCTATATGATCTTAACTCTCACAATTTATTTTTGTCCCGAAATGTTACCTTTTATGAGAACCAATTTCCTTTTCATACCACACCAAACACAAACCCCATTCCTACTTCCCCACAATTCTCACCCATATATGATACTGATCTTTCTCCACCTATTAACCCATTACCCGAACCCACATTATCCCACATACCAGATAACAACAGCTCTTAAACCATAGACCTCTCAATACCACCATATATCAACAACAACAATCATCACTCTCCTGCCCTTCGAAGATCCACACGTGCTAAAGTACCACCACGATATCTTGTTGACTATCACTATGGCCTTTCTACAGCTCATCACACTCAATCTCACGCAGGTATTGCTCCTTTTTCAACACCTTATCCACTGTCCTCTGTTTTATCATATACTACTTGCACACCCCATTGCAATTTTTTTGTCTTAACGTTTCTATTCATCAAGAGCCACGCACTTATAACCAAGCTATTAAATCTGACGATTGGAAAAAGGCAATGGATGCAGAATTGATTGCTCTCAATCAGAATAACCCTTGGTGCTTGGTTGATCTTCCATATGGCAAACAACCCATCGGATGTAAGTGGGTATACCGCATCAAATACAAGTCTGATGGTACAATTGAACGGTATAAGGCTCGTTTGGTGGCCAAAGGCTTCACCCAATTGGAAGGCGTTGATTACTTGGACACTTTTTCACCAGTAGCCAAATTGACCTCCGTACGCACTCTCTTAGCAATTGCCTCAGCTAAGGGCTGGTTTCTTGAACAGCTGGACGTAAACAACGCTTTCTTACATGGGGATCTCCATGAAGAAGTTTATATGCAATTGCCTCCTGGTCTCTCCTCTCCTCAGCCAAATCAAGTTTTCAAGCTCCTCAAATCGATTTATGGCCTGAAATAGGCAAGTCGACAGTGGTATTCGAAGCTTACCTCTGCTCTATGTTCGCTTGGTTACATTCAAAGTCAGTTGGATCACTCCTTGTTCACTTTATCTGCTGGTTCCTCTTTGACAGCACTACTCATTTATGTGGACGACATCGTGCTTTCTGGTAATGACATGACAGTAATTAATCGAGTTAAAAGCTTCCTGGACAGTAAGTTTAAAATTAAAGACCTTCGCCAACTTCGATTCTTTCTCGGTCTTGAGGTTGCGCGCTCCAACAGTGGTATTCTTCTCAATCAACGCAAGTATGCGTTAGATATTCTATCTGATGAAGGTATGCTGGCTGCCAAACCAGCTTCAACGCCTATGGAGTCCTCTACCAAACTCACTCCTTACCGTGGTGTCCCTCTCTCTGATCCTTCATCTTATAGAAGGCTCATTGGTCGTCTACTCTACCTCACCACAACTCGTCCTGACATCTGCTTCGCAGTACAGCAGCTTAGCCAGTTTGTTTCTCGACCATGTGATGTTCATTTAAATGCAGCAAAACGGGTTCTCAGATACTTGAAAGGAGTTCCATCTACTGGCTTATTTTTCTCCTCTCATTCTGATCTCACAGTTTCTGCATTCGCAGATTCAGACTGGGCATGCTGTCCTGAAACCCGTAAGTCTATCACTGGTTACTGTGTTCTCATTGGTTCCTCCCTTATTTCATGGCGTTCAAAGAAGCAATCAACCATTTCCCGCTCTTCTTCTGAGGCGGAATACAGGGCTCTCGCAAGCTTGACATGCGAGCTTCAATGGTTACAATATCTCTTCAATGATCTTCACATACCTTGGCAACGTCCAGAATTCGTGTTCTGTGATAGTCGATCTGCCATGTACTTGGCCAAAAATCCCACGTTCCATGAACGTTCCAAGCATATTGATATCGATTGTCACGTAACACATGAGAAACTTCAATCTGGTTTGCTTCACTTGCTCCCAATTTCCAGTTCGTTGCAACTTGCTGTTGTTTTCACTAAACCATTAACTTCATCCCTAATTTCTGGTTTTATTTCCAAGCTGGGTATTCTCAACATTCATACTCCAGCTTGCAGGGGGTATTACACACTAACGCAAGTCCTCACTTGACAACGCCAAGCAACACTCAAGCTCCTTTTTCAACTCACTCTCCACGTGGCCCAACGAATCATCAAAGAAAAGAAACTGATGCAGTTAGTTAGTTAGAATCTGTTATAGAGTGTTAGTTTTCTGTTAGTTTCTTTATCTGTATTTAGTTACTTTGATCACTGTATATATAGACTTAAGTCTTGTATTATTGAACAGAATTGAGAATTCAATGAAAAGTCTCAAGCTCAATAAGGAAAGTCAGGAAACATCATCCTTTCTGACTGTATATGAGAATTTAGGGGTGTTCAAAATGTCCAAAAGAACCAAACCGATCCATAACCAAACTGCTCTACATTTAAAAAACCGGTTTTCTTTTAAAAACCGGTTTCATACGGAACTACATTTTATTTTATAAACTGATTATTTACCAAACCATAAAAATAATTGGTTATCCATGGTTATCCATAATCAAATTGCTCTACTTTCTCCCTGGCATCTTTTCCAAGAAAATTGTGGGTGGTTTTGAGGAGGCAGTTCTACAAGAAGTGTGACATTTATGGGACGGTGGACTTCATCTATGGCGATGCAGTGGCAGTGTTTCAAGACTGCATAGTGTATGCACGTTATAGAGAGCACGTGACGTTCACAGCTTAGTCACGAGAGGATAGTAATGAGAAGACATGGTTCACATTCCAAAGATGCAATTTCACAATGTCCACAGAGCCGGAGCAATTTTTTTTTTATAATTTAAAATAATTCAATTGTTCTTCTACCAATCCTGATAGTTCCAAAATAATGAAGATTCTTGCAAGAATAGTTGGCCAACTACCTATAACCATGAGAAATAAACAACTACTTATAAAAATAACACAATTTATCAAAAATCGATTTTGAATTTGTTACAAAACCGGTTTATGGTTCATAACCGATTTTGATTTAAAACCGGTTTTAATCGGTTCGGTATGAAAACCAAACCGTTTAAAACCGGTTCGGTTTTTATCAAAATCGGTTATGAACCGCTCCGTGCACACCCCTATATGAGATCAGACAATTTTATGATTAGAAGTGAAAGAAAACTATACATATATTTATAGGGAACCATTAGTGTTAGGATGTGCCCATCCCATAAGAATGCAACCCAAAAGTTAAATAGTAAACACACTTTTCGAAGATTCAAGCAAAAAGCCAACAGCTAATCATTTTCAATTTTGCTCTTTACCAGCTATAGATGCAATGGAGATACTAATAATTATTGCTATGCAAATCCTGGATTTTTTTTTTTCCCTTTGGTGATTATCCTAGATTTGTTTTGGTCCTTATTATTGAGGTTTGCTAACTTAATGATTATACTGGCATTTAGATTCTAGATCATTCTACCTCGATATGGAGATAACTGGTTTGAATAGCTCATCTTTGAAATTTAAGCCATAACGTGGTCAGTTTATTTTTAAATCTAATTGCACTTTCTTGACCTGGGAAACTGTGGTTTGAACCTTGAGAATCAACTCTTATGGTGATCTTAAATTTTATGCTTGCCCATTCATCACTGCACCTATTGCTATAGATTGTTTTTGTTGTACGAGGGCAGTAGATCTTGATTTATTTGTTGCTTTGAAGTTTAATAAATATCTTTGTTGAGAAATAGATTGTACAGTTTGTTGACCGCGATTGAACTTTTTGACTATACAATGGTTTTGGTATGGGTAGATCCAATTAATGGAGTCATTGGGATGATACACCTGCATTTGTTTTTCTGGTTGAGGGTGGGGGGGGATAACACTATTCAAGTCCCGTCATCATTTGTTACCTCCCTTAAGGCATTTTCACATTTCCAATCATACCCTCCTCAAAACCATCACCCAGAACATCAGCTGTTCATCCTCACCAAACAAGCTATCGTGATGGCAACCTTTGATGGTAGGCCAGGGTTAAGTTTGACAGAGTAGGGAAGGCACACGGGTGAGAGCTGGAGAGAGCAGCAGACAATAAGGGCGTGAGTTGCAAGAGAGACGGAGAATGCATGGGAATTGGGTTGGGATAGGGTAATCACATCTGGATAATGTTTTCTTACACTATAATTTATATATATATTATGGGTTCGCTTTTTCTACGGTTACTGCAGATAAGGTATCTGCAGTAAGTCTAATACGACCTCATTTTGATGCGGAAACCATGGTATTTTTGTAATTTTAATTTATTTCAGGGTTATAATAGTCTTTATATTTATAATTTCTTAAGATTTCAATACCAAAATGACGTCGTTTTGGGAATAAATGCAGATAACTTATCTGCATTAACTGCAGAAATATATTTCCCATCTATTATTCGATAATCAATATTATAGTATCCTTCTGGTATCTTAATTTTCTTTTCTTTTTTAAATTTTCATATTTGCATGTCGTATTGGATACTTGTATCCATATCTGGTCACAGGGCAACACAGTAAAATTCCATGTTAAACTATTTCGTTAGGTGTTTTTTTTTTTTTTAATAGAATGGTAGGACTGAGGTTTGAACTTATGACCACTAGACCAATCTTAGTTGGCTTATTAGGTGGGGTTTTAAAGAATAGTTCATAGGTCATGTCTCTAGTTATATAAGCTTCTCTAGTTGTTAGTTTTTGGCTTAGCATCAAGTGCAGGATTACTAAAACCGTTGCTTGGTCTGGCTGATGTCCTTGTTCAGGGGTATGTAACCATGCTTTTCACTTCCATTGCATAAGCCGATGGCTCAAGACCCGTCAAGTATGCCCACTAGGTATGTGGGCCTAATCCTTTCACCTCTCCTTTTCTATTTGGACCCAATTATTTATTGCGCTTCTCACCTCCTTGGTGTATGTCTGCTGATACAGATAACAGTGAGTGGGAGTTTCAGAAATACGGTCACTAGAACTTCGATGCGGCTGAGCTACTTCATACTTGGACATTTGGACTGTCTCATTTCTATTGAACATTTACAGCTGCCTGCATTATTATCTTTTGCTTTTCTTCTAGAGTTACTATCTGGATGAACTTGGAATCGGATCATGATGATGTCTGTCTTAGTCAATGGATTGGCCATGTATGCAACCCGGTCATAAACCGGGTTAAATTAGTGCAAACCCAGACCTGGTATCAGTTTGAACCAGTTCTTGAAATTAGTGGCAAAATATTTCATCACAATTGCACCCTTAGGATTCAAACTTGGCACATAAGAAAAGGAATGAAATGTTAATCACTAAGTCATATTATTTTGGTTGTTACATTATTTCTAGTTATATATCTAACTACATATCTTTACACAAATTTGATTCAATTGGTTCAATTAGTGACCCAATGACTCAGAACCTCAATCGAGTTGATGATAATACTGAAAATATCTCTAATGCATGGTCACACACAGCTACACCTTCACTTCAACATCTGATCATGTTATTACTTTTTAAGTAGAAAAGATCATGTAATTTTTTAGGATTTTTCTCATATTGTATGAGATAATTTTATTTTTTACATATACATAAAAATATGTGAGATTCATGTGAAAAAAAGAGAAAGAAAAAATATATGTCTACTATATTTTTATGTGTGTTTAGAAGATAAAATTATTTCTGATGACATGTGAAACACTCAATCTTATTTTTTAATATACAAATGTCGCATTTCCAGCTGTGGTAATTCTCTCAATGACAATTTATATCGAATATGGCACATACTGTTCCGAAAATATTCAGGAATAGAATTTAAGAAAATTCTATATCCGCCTAATAACTTCTCTTAATGGATTATCCTAGTTACGCAAAGAAAAATATTATATATATTTTAATTACCAATAATAAAATCCTTCTACTCTTTGATATAACACTTGTTTAAAGTAATCAAAAGGACTTGCTTTGAACATGTTAAACTAGGATCTAAAAAGAGAAGAAATCCATTCAATTTTTTAATGTAAAATGCAAGCAGGATGGATAACCTGAAGATCGAGCTCAAACACGCAACAAACTTCCTAGCAAAAATGAGATAGCGTTATGAAGCACGTTGCTCAATATTAAAGTTAAACTTTACAAGTTACCCTTCGTATACGAGCAGTTTTGCCTGAATTCTTCATTACCATTAGTATTATATGCTACTAATTTTGCTTCACACGAGTGACTGACACAGAAATGTTAGTCGTACAGAAAGGGTTTTGCACATATTTTACTCTGGTTAGAAAATTGTTTTAAGCCATCCAATTATTATGCTCTCTGCAAGGTCTGTGGAGAAAATATTTTTGGATGTATTGTTTTTGGGAATATATTTTTCATATTGCATGAGATAATTTATCCCATGTAACACAAAAAAATGGATTGGACCCACTAAGGAGAAAAGAGAAAAAAAGAAAGAAAGTGGATCTCACCTGTTATTTGTGTATAAAGATAGGCTCTAATGTTTTCTACAGTGAATGCATATAAATTATCCCATTCATTCCCAAAACTACGTTTTTTGGATTAAAAATTAAAAAAATTATAATGATAAAAGATTATTATAACCTTGTAATAAATTATAAATGCAAAAATATCTGAATTTTCGTCCCAAAACAATATAATTTTGGGTTCAATACATGTAACTTATCTCAAAAAATGAACCCATAAACATATTTCCCATATTGTTTTTTTTTTTTTTTGGTAAGCTATTTCCCATATTGTTTTCTAATTCCCCTCCATTTGTCAAATCATTAGACAACTAAAAAAAAGACTCGATGCAAATGCACTAGATTTGGTTTAGTAGTGACTGATTTGAGTAGTTTGTATTATATTATGTGTTAAATTCCTACTTATATGACAAACAAACAAACAAAAAAACTCAATGCAAACGGAGCACCACCAAACAAAATAGGTTAGTAAGAATTAATATATTTTTACTGGAAATATAGTTTCTCATGTTATATGAGACAGATTATCTCACACAATATACAAAAAAGTGAATAGGACTCGTATGTTTTTTTTTTCTCTCATTTTTTTTTATGGGGCATCCATTTTTTTATGTATTGCATGAAATAATTAATATGAGAAACTATATCCCCTTCTTTATTTGATGAATAGTTAGAATAGCTTTTTTTATTAAGTATAAAAATAAATCACATACAATCATACGGCTAGTAGTGAGCCCACACTAATGACCTAATAAAGTAGACTCCCCAATCTAACCACTGGTATATCCATGTGGTGCTTATTTTTAATTTTACTTTTATTTTTTTTTAATTATTTTTAACAAGATAAATTGATCTTTTTTTTTTTTTTTTTTTTTGGTAAATAGATAAATTGATCTTTGATTCCCAAGGGATGAGGGACTGACTTGGGCTTGAAAAAAACCCACCCAAACACCCATTGTAAAGCCTAAGTAAAACTCAGGCATTACTAATTTCATTAGCAGCCATAAATGTGATAAGAAAAAGTATGAGATAAAGAGGGAGAAATAATTGTGATGAAATATTTCTAAATTTTTGAATATTTGTTTTAGTAAATAAATTTATGAATATATTTTGTGAAAATAAAAGTGATAATTGTAAAGCATGAGAAAATAAAAAGATTACGTAAAGTATTGGAAGTGCTAGTGCTTGCGTGTAAAATAGAAAGTGAATGAGTTCAAATCGAATTAGAACTCCATATGGTAAAAACAAATCGAAGCGCTAGAGATGTAAATGAGTCCAACCGCTTATCAGCGGTTTAAGATTTGAGTTTTTTTTTTTTTTTTTTGAATAAATTCAAAGGTATCCTCCGACCTTAATCGAAGACTCATCCCCATCGAGTACCGTCGGACCCTTTCGGAAGTGGCTCTCCCAAATCGATTTGAGTTATTTTAAATTTGGCTTGGGTTGATTTGTTTAATAAATGGAATGCACTAAAAGTTTGTTCAGCAAACAAGACAAAGCCTAATTTAATGAGGTTTAATTTGAAAGATGTAATAAATAATTATTTTGTTCCGGCTAGATAGCATGAAAGATGTAATTATATGTGAACTGAGTGAGTTCTATGATTGTTTTTTCTCTGATGAAGGAATAGAAGTTGATGCATTTATAATCTCAACATTTCGACGCACATGAGTTTTGAATTTTTTTTTATAATTATAAATAAGCCAAGTTTTTAACTTTTCATAAATAAATCAAGTCAAGCCTAGAATTTAGCTCGTGTTCCAGACTAATCGATCAAGCCAAGCTCAAATTTTTTTTCATAGATTTAATTTGTTTAAGTTAAAGCTTGGCTCGAACGAGATAATTTACACCCCTACACAGGAGAAAAAGTAATATACAGTACTTGTTCACTATACTAGTAGTCCCTTGGCTGTCATTGGTGAGTGACATACTTTTTATACATTGATTTAGGTGATAATTACAATTATATTCTTACACTAATGCAAACCTAATATACACACACTAAAATATCTTCGTTTCAACAAACTCTCAAAAGACACAATATATATAAAAAAAAGTCTCCCCCAACTCAATTACTGTAAACCTAACCCATGAAATTCACATCATCACAATTTGACCTCACTGGCCATAATAGGCTTCAATTTCTCTTGGTCAGCCTATTCAGCTAGGGACCAAAAATTGAATGTGTTATTTTTAATAACTCAAGTTTTCTCATTCTCATTAAATGCATTTCGTTGAAAGGTGAGTTTTTTGATTATGACCAATGGCCTCCAATTCCTAAAGGAAATCTCTTCCCAACCACAATTGTCATTCCTTTTTCTATATATATTATTTATTTTTCCCTGCACGTTCTCTCTCTTTCTCTTTCTGTTGCAGGCTTAGCAGCTTCAACGGTTAATTTAACTTCCACATTGTGGCCTGGCCCCACCTCAAGATTCTACATTATGGGTTCCCTTTTTCTCCATTCTTTACTCATAATTTCAGGGTTATAACTTATAAATCCCTCTAGAAAAAAAAGGTCTTTCAACATCTGACAAAAACACCAAACACCTTCTGTTATGCTTCTGTTGTTGTTGTTGTTGTTAGGCTAATAATGGAGCATTCTCTGAATTCATCTATGGGAAAATCAGTACCTGCCAGTGCCAATGAAAACCCAAGTTATGATCATGAGGAAAGTGGTTGGACTTCTTACTTGGAAGATTTCTCTAAAGACATGGAGCCCAGTTCCTGTTCCAGTTTTGGTGGCTCCTCTTTGGTCTCAGATGCTGCTTCTTGTGCTGCATGGAAGTTCTCACATTCAGTTAGGGTTAGGGACTCATCAAACAATAATCACCCTAAGAAACTATGTTTCAAGAAAACAAGAACCAAACAGATATCAGAGGATGACCCTTTGGAGGACACTGCTAGCTCCCCTGCCAATAGTCCTAAGGTATGTAAATTATGTAATCATATCTGATTTTTCCTTCTTTTCTCTTTCACCATATTATTCTGGGGGAGAACCGGAACACTGGTAAAACTGTTCTTTCATGACTGAAAGGTCATGGGTTCGAATCCAGAAAACAGCCTCTTTGTCAATTGCGTACAAGGATTTCCTCTATTCCACATTCGCTAGTTGGGTTTAACGGATTCGTTGGTAAACCTCTTTTACAATCCTTTTTATTTCAGGTAGGAGACTTGAATCCAATGGAAATGGTTTCAAGAAAGATTGATGATCAACTAGATGGTTCTAGGGTAACCCTTTTGCTTTATAAATGTTTTCTTTTTCATCATAAGGGAAGAAATAATTTTGGTTCTCTATTCTAACCAAGTTCTGTGGTTTGTTGTGGTGTGGTGATGATTCTGCAGGATAAGGGATTTGAGTCAAAGTTGAAGATAGATGAAGGTGACCTAAATTTTAATGGAAATAATGTTGAGTGCACAGACTTGAAGAAAAGGGGTCTTTGCCTTGTTCCATTGTCCATGTTGGTTAATTATTATGGGTGATTGATACTTTTGTCTATAAACTCCATCCACTTCCTCTATCTCCCTCTCTTCCCCTTCTTGTATCCTTTTCTTTTTGTTCTTCTATGTAACTTAACTGCTCAGGGTTATGTTGCTGTATACATAGCATGATCAATGACTGATAATCTGTATAATTATACCAATCAATGTTAACATGAGACCGGAAGTTATGTTTTATTTATTTGTTCATAAAAGAAACTTAATTAGATAGTGTTTGCAAAAGGAGACTATTTTCTCAATAAGCACACAAATAATAATAGTAATAAGAATAAACAAAGTAGATGAGCAAACTAAGATAATGTTCGGAAAAGATGTGGATGACATTAATATAAATTTGAAATTAATACTCTAAACGTCGATTTAAAAAAGTTGGTGTGAAAGGGAGAGGAAAATATCAA
>JAVKPL010012303.1:17500-60318 GCA_032173675.1 Gastrolobium villosum | reverse complement strand
CTTCTTTTTCATTTAATCTGAAGATAAAAATAAAATAAAATAAGTGAGTAAAAAGACAAAAATTACTATTTTTACTTCTTACCTTTAATTTTTACAAATATCCTTACTTAACTCAATTGAGCATAATTTACCTGCAAAAACACCAATTAATAATCCAAAGATATTTAAATATCATAAAATAATATAATATAATTATATATAAATATGTGCTAACAAAATACCCCAAACTTAACCAATTGCTTGCCCTCAAGCAATCAAACAAACTTTTATCAGGAAATAAACAGTTAGATCAAATTCAGAATCACTTAGCACAATTAAATTAAACTTAGTAACTTAGATAAATTTATAAACTATCTATGCAAAACATCACACTCCTTTAAGCATTGACCAGGCTTAATGTTAACCAATTCCTCATCTAATTAATCATCTAACTCCAGTCAATCAGTAATTAAAGAAGCATTCAATCAAAACTCATGCACATTCAATCAGTTGCAAACCTTAATTTAAAATGGTTCAATTGACAATCCACTGAATTCCTTTTCAGACATTTTCAATAAATCACACCTTTTCTTTTTTATAAGGAAGGATCACTCATTGTCATCATGCATGAATGTTTCCAATCTACACACCCATTCAGAAACTTGAAGTCCAACATGCTACTTCCATCATAGGGTCTTTAGAGCTTGTAAAGAGGCAGGGCTAGGGTCTTTGTTTTTCTAGTCACTTGGCTAACTAAGCTAACCCTTTAGTGTTTAACTAATTCTCTTTAGCCTTTCTGATATTTTTTCCTAAACAAGACAAAGGGAATTTACTGACTTTCTTTTCCCTCTTGTATTGATTACCTCTTTTATTTCTTCTTTTTTTTAATTCTTTTTACTTTTGCCTTTTTCCTTCCTCTTTTAAAAAGTAAGCTCAGAGATCTTTTTATTTTTTTTTTTAAAGACTCTTTTTTTTTAAGATCACTTGTTCTCTTTTTTTTTTTTAACATTTTTTTTTACCTCCTGACTTTTCCTTCTTTTTCTTTCCCTTTCTTTTTACAACCAATTTCCCTTTGCCTTATTTAGCTTTTTGTATTTCTAAGCTAACGAGCATTAGCTAAACACTAAAGATAGCTATATAGGGTAGTCAAGGAATTTGGCTTATAATATCAGGGTGAAACAGAAAAGAAAGGCTCAGGCTCAAATTAAGGGACCAAGGGATATAATTGAAGGGTAAGGCTTTAGGCTCTAGGCTATATAATCAGAAACAATGCCCAAATCACACAGAAATAGCATATCGGTCATCCAAACAGAGTGCAGCATTCAAAACATCAATACATAATAACCAATGATCACTCTCAAAGGAATAGAGTGTTTAGGTTCAAAAGACCTCACATAGGTTGTTAACCAGTGGATTATCAGTGAATCAGCAAATCAGAGGTTTCAACAAAATTGAAAGGCATGCCAATTGATTTTAAACTTATGTAACACTGATCGACTAAGTTAAATCCTTAATTGATTAGGAATTAAATTAAATTAAATCTGGTTATACTCAAGCAATGATCATGTTAAACATATCAAGCTATAAATTATTTCCAAGTTACTATAAATTCAGCATATAAAACAGAGTAAATTACAAAAATAAAAATAAAACTCTTTAGCAGTTACAGAAAGATTATTGGTGAAAGCACATGATTACAAAAATCACCCCAAACTTAAAACTAAGCTGGGTCCGCACAGCAATACAAAATAATAAACTGAAACGTAAAATAATAAATAAATAAATAAATAAATAAATAATGAACAAATAAATAAATAAAATTAATGAATAAAGAACCTGGGTACCAATAACTGAATATCAGATCTCCGAAAAAGTATCATCTACATCGACCACGTCATCATCAGACCCCTGCTCAGCAGCTCTTGACGTCCCCTCATCACCAATTTGTTGTAATAGATGGGCTGGAATTTCAGGAAACTCATCTTGGGGGAAGGTTTCTTGATAAGATTTCTTACAGCAACGTCTAGAGGTTTTGATATATGTAATCAACCCCTTTACACATTGCTGCAATTCCATGATTTGATCTTTCATCTCTGAGACCTGGCCCTTTGCTGCTCGTGGAGGAGGCTGATTCTCTGAGACCTGGCCCTTTCCTGCTCGTTGAGGAGGCTGAGTAGAAGATGGTTTTCTTTTTTTACGCAGGCTAGACTCAGCTATCCTTTTTAGGCAGACTTCATTTATTGGTGATTTAGGGAGTGGGACCATTTCACTGTCTTCAGAAGAGGGTGGGACTCCAGCTTCATCACATAAAAGCTTTACCAGACATGGGAAATAAAATGCTCCTGTGGTTTTCTTAGAGTTTGCACACAGCTCCTGGTGGATAAGCCTCTCGGGGTAAAATGGCAATCCTTGCAGTATGCAGTAGACCACCACACCAACTCTTGTTGTCAAGTGGTTCATGTGCAACTTAGGGAATATTCGGTGCCTCACAAATTTGGCCCATACCTGAGCTTCTTTGGTGAGCTCATTCGTGAACATTGTCTCAGAATCCCATTTTGTATTGGGATTTCCCGTGAGGACCTTCGCCATTATTGAGTGAACGTTAGGTAGAGTTCGGTCTGTGAGAAACTTCAAATACCAGTTATAATCCCCGTCCTTGAGATCATAAATCTCTTTAATTTTGGCTGGGGAGATGTCCACCAGCGTCCCTCGAACGAGGACTTGTTGAGGGTCATTCTCATCTGGGAAGTTAGCCACGAATTCGTGAACTAACCGGACAGGTACTTGAATATTTGGGTGACTAGCAAATATTTCCCATTTCCATGGTGTCACATGTTGCCATACGAACAATTCCATATATCCCCCATCTTCAGTGAGGTCGAATCCGCGTTCGTAGTGAATGCGCAGTTTGCCCGCTTCTAGCTCCTTGAGTCTTTGTAAAACTCTTGCTGGAACAGGCGGTTCTTGAGGGGAGGATGGTTCGGCCGCTGCCTTTTTTTTAGTCTTTTTTTCACGGAGAGCTTTAGTTTTTTGCCCACCGTTCAAGGTTCTTGGTGGCATTGTTACTGAGTATGATTCAGTAACAATTCGAGATAAGAATAAGTTGTTAGTAACTCCCAGCATTCATTAAATTATAACGAATCAGCAATAATAAATTAAATAAATAAAATAAAATAAATTATTATCCATAATTTTTAGAATATATAAATAATAAAATTTAACAGAATAAAAAAAAAATAAAAATAAAAATTATTGAGAATGTTTATATCAGACGAAGAACGAATACATAACAGTGAAAGCAATGTAACCGGTTCACCACTTAGAAATATCTAAAAAAAAATTTAACAGGTGCATGCAAAAAAAATTGCAAAAATCAGGGAGTGCTTGTACTTATATAAAATAGAAAAATAGAAAAATAGAAAAGAAAAATAAATATAAATATAAATATATAAAAAATTAAAAATAAAAAAAAAACTTTTTCATGAAATCGAATCCCGAACAAAATAAAAATATTATTATAAACCAGAAACAATAAAAGATAAAAATACTAAATAAATAAAAAAATTAAGTAAATAAATAAAACAAAAAAAAGTCCTGACAGAGAGAATCAGGTTCAACAAAGGGGAACAAGAACAAAAATAAGGTTTGAAGCACAAATCAAAATAAGTTAAGGTTATGGAAGAACATACCTGGGTTCGCGAAAGTGGTGAAGAAATTCGGAGAGAACCGACACAAGGATGTAAGAGAGAGCCGAACCTTTTTCGCTGGATGCAGCGCGCGCGGTGAGAGCGTCTGGCGTTAAGGGAGTGAGACGAGAAGAAAGAACGAAAGAAAGTGATGGAGATATGGGGGAAAGACGAAGTGAAAGTGGGAAAATGAAAGATGGGAGCTAGGGCACGGAGTGAGAAGAAATGGTGTGTGTGCGAAGGAAGAGGTGAGTTTTTAGAAAGAGAAATTATAAAAACAAAAATAAAAACAAAACTCATTAATTAGGGTAAGCAGCCTAATTTAATGGATGTGACTAAAGAAGAAAAGTCACATCCCTGCGCAGAAAGGAGTTGTCCTTTCCCATGAATCATCTCCCTATTCTAAAAAGCAGTTGCTTTTTTTTTTCAGAAGAGCATTAAATGTTTTAGTGGCTCAATGTTGCGCAGAGCATTGGGAAGGAGAAGAACGATTCAGGGAAGAAGAGAAGATCAGAAGGAAAAATAAAAATAAAATAAAAATTAAATAAAAATAATATTAAATTTGCATCAGAATTTAATAGATCGAAATAAATTAATGAATAATTAATTAATTAATTAAAGGATAAAAACGGGCTGACCCGTTTAGAATCAGGCCCAGTTAACTAAAAAGAAAAATGGGTTAAATGAATGGAACTGGGCTGATTCAATAAGAATCAGGCCCAAGTAAAATAAAAAAAAAATATAAAGAAGGTTTAATCATTTGGGCTGGTTACACTGATGGGCAAAGCCCAATGCAAACGTAGTCCAACTCACCGAACGCCCCTTGTGGCTCATCGTGCCCTATGAAGGACTTGGGCTTTCGATTTAAAAAGGCCCAAAGGAAACAATGGGAATCAATCCCACTTATTTACACTGCAGGACCCCTTTTTTTTTTTTTTAAGACTACTTGGGTGAATTGATAGGCAAAGAGAGCAAACAGAGATCACTCTCTGGTATGATCGATCAACAGTCAGTGCACCTAAAAATTTTTAAACATGTATGTGCATCTGACTGAGCTATCCCAATTAAATGGAATTATCATAGGAAGCACCCTCCTACCCCAAACTTACTTATCTGCTCACTCTCTTCTTTGACACTCAGCACATCTGGACAATTGGTGGACAATTCATAATGGATGAAAAGAAGAAAAACACTGATACATTGACAGCTCTTTATTTTTTTACACACCTATATGACAGATCACAGATGCAGGACAACTTGGACAAAACACAAAAACAAAACAAAAATGCTAACTAACTAATTGACAACTACTGCAACTCCACAAAACAGTTAAGAAGGGTCAACTAGAGGGACAATTGCCTTGTCTCTAATGACAGGTTCACCTTGGTAAACTTTCAGTCTTTGGCCATTTACCTTGAACCTTCGACCATCATTACCTTGAATTTCAATTGCCCCATGTGGAAAAACTTCCACAATTTCAAAGGGGCCAGACCATCTGGACTTCAGTTTTCCAGGAAAAAGTTTAAGCCTGGAATTAAACAATAACACCTTTTGGCCTGGTTCAAAACATCTTTCTTGAATTAGGTTGTCATGCCATCTTTTCATTTTTTCTTTGTACAACTTAGCATTTTCATATGAGTTCATTTTAAATTCATCTAAGTTGTTTAATTGAAGCAGCCTATTCTCTGAGGATTCCTTGTAATCCATATTCAGCTTTGCAAGAGCCCAATAGGCCTTGTACTCCAACTCTAATGGTAAGTGACATGCCTTACCAAAAATGAGTCTATATGGTGAGCAACCTATTGGAGTTCTATAGGCTGTTCTGTATGCCCACAGGGAGTCTTCAAGCTTAAGTGACCAGTCCTTTCTAGAAGGACCAACTACTTTTTCCAAAATTTTCTTAATCTCCCTATTAGTAACCTCCACCTGACCACTTGTTTGTGGGTGGTAAGGTGTTGCCACCCTATGTTTGACACCATACTTAGTGAGGAGGCTTTCAAACTGCCTACTTATGAAGTGGCTGCCTCCATCACTAATTATGCATCTAGGTGTACCAAACCTAGTAAAAATGTAGCTCTTTAAGAACTTGCACACTGTTTTGGTTTCATTAGTGGGTAAGGCCACTGCCTCCACCCACTTGGACACATAGTCTATAGCTACAAGAATGTACTTATTCCCATTTGATGGAGGGAAGGGACCCATGAAGTCTATCCCCCACACATCAAACACTTCAACCTCAAGAATAGGATTAAGAGGCATCTCATTCCTTCGTGTGATATTGCCAGTCCTTTGACACCTATCACACTGGCTAGCTATAGTGTAAGCATCCTTAAAAATGCTTGGCCAGTAAAAGCCAGATTCCAACACCTTGGCTGCAGTCCTTACCCCACCAAAATGTCCTCCATATGGAGAATTGTGGCAGCTGTGCAGAATTTGGCTTTGCTCCAATTCTGGAACACACTTCCTCAAAATTTGGTCAGCACATTTTTTAAATAAATGTGGATCATCCCAAAAATAGAATTGCACATCATGGAGAAATTTCTTTCTCTTATGTGTGTTTAAATCATCAGGCATCACACCTGCTGCCAAGTAATTGGCAAAGTCAGCATACCAAGGGGTGTTTAAAGAGCTTAAGGCCAATAAAGACTCATCAGGGAACATGTCCCTGATTGGTGCAGAGTCTTCCTCTGTTGTGTTGGACTTCAACCTAGACAAATGGTCAGCTATTTGGTTTTGGGTGCCACTCCTATCTACAATTTTTACTTGGAATTCTTGTAGGAGTAACATCCATCTAATAAGCCTAGGTTTGCTATCCTTCTTTTCCATCAAGTATTTGATGGCTGAGTGGTCAGTGTGGACAATGACCTCTACCCCAAACAAATAGCTCCTGAATTTTTCAAAGGCAAATATCACTGCCAGGAGCTCTTTTTCAGTCACAGTGTAGTTCAGTTGGGCACCTTGCAAGACTTTGCTTGCATAATAAATGGAATGAAAAATTTTATCCTTCCTCTGCCCTAGCACAGCACCTAGGGCCCAATCACTAGCATCAGTCATCACCTCAAAAGGTAAGGACCAATCAGGTGCCACAATTATAGGGGCAGAAATCAGTTTACTTTTTAATTCTTCAAAAGCCTTCAAGCAAGGCTCATCAAAATTAAAGGGCTTATTAACCTCCAATAAGCTACTTAAGGGTTTAGCTACCTTAGAGAAATCCTTTATAAATCTTCTATAGAACCCTGCATGGCCTAAGAAGCTTCTTATTCCCGACATCTCTAGGTGGAGGTAGCTTTTCTATGAGTGCAATCTTAGCCTTATCCACCTCTAAACCAGATTTTGAAACCTTGTGGCCTAGGACTATACCCTCTTGCACCATAAAATGGCACTTCTCCCAATTCAAGACCAAATTAGTCTCCTCACACCTCTGTAAAACTCTAGACAGATTCAGCAAGCATTTTTCAAATGAATTTCCGAATACAGAGAAGTCATCCATGAAGACTTCTACATATTCATCAATCATGTCATTAAAAATTGCAGTCATGCACCTTTGAAAGGTGGCAGGAGCATTGCAAAGTCCAAAAGACATTCTCCTAAATGCAAATGTGCCATATGGACATGTGAATGTTGTCTTATGCTGGTCTTCTGGAGCTAAGGGTATCTGGTTATAACCAGAATACCCATCAAGAAAACAGAAGTATTCTTGTCCAGCAAGCTTGTCCAGCATTTGGTCTATGAAGGGTAAGGGGAAATGGTCCTTTTTGGTGGCAGTGTTCAACTTCCTAAAGTCCTGACAGATTCTCCAACCTGTTATGGTTCGAGTGGGAATGAGCTCATTTTTATCATTGAGCACAACTGTGATACCTCCCTTTTTAGGGACACAGTGCAAAGGGCTCACCCAACTACTATCACAAATAGGATAGATCACACCAGCATCCAACCATTTAATTACTTCCTTTTTAACCACTTCTTTCATGGTTGGATTGAGCCTTCTTTGAGGCTCAATGGAACTGGCATTCTCATCAATTAGCCTTATTCTGTGCATACAGAATGTAGGACTAATTCCTCTGATATCAGCCATGGTCCAACCTATGGCTCTTTTGTGATTTTTCAGTACATTTAGGAGCTGACTTTCCTCATTATTTTTGAGGGCAGCTGCTACAATGACAGGGAGAGTATTGTCCCTTCCTAGGAACGCATACTTAAGGTGAGTTGGGAGTTCCTTTAACTCCACTTCAGGTGGTTCTACTATGGATGGTTTAAGGGGTTTTGTGATTCTCTCATGAAGGTCAAGAGACTCAAAGTGTTTATCACCAAAGAACTTAGTGGGGTAAGACCTTAATGCACAAGCAAGATCATGGTCAGATGCATTATTTCCATAAAATTCAAAAATGGCAGAATCACAGACAGAATTATTCATTTCAAAATTATCATGAAAATGAGCAGCAACCAAGTTATCAATGACAGAAATAGCAGAGCAATCATCAACATCATCATCTACATATTTCATGGCCTTGAAGACACTAAAGGTCATAGTGTCATCATTAACCCTCATTGTTAACTCTCCTTTCTTGACATCAATCATTGCACCCCCTGTAGCTAAGAATGGTCTTCCTACTATTATAGGAATATTTTCATCAACTTCACAATCAAGGATTATGAAGTCGGCTGGAAAAATAAATTTATCCACTTTTACTAAAATATTTTCCACCTTACCTTCAGGGTATACAATGGATCTGTCAGCCAATTGGAGGGTTAATGTTGTGGGGGCAGCTTTTATTCCTAATTGTTTAAAAATAGAAGCAGGCATCAAGTTAATGCTAGAGCCTAAATCACATAGAGCTCTACCTATATACCTATCTCCTATAACACAAGGAATAGTGAAAGAACCTGGATCCTCCATTTTAGGAGGCACCTTTGTAGAGACAATGCTGCTGCATTCCTTGGTGAGTGCAACTGTTTCAAACTCTTCTATCCTCCTCTTCCTTGATAGGATGTCCTTCATAAATTTGATGTAGCTTGGCATGTGTTGAAGGGCCTCCACAAAAGGGATATTTATCTGTAGTTGCTTGAGGATATCCAAGAACCTCTTGAAATGCTTCTCCTGACTCTGTTTCTGGAGTCTTTGTGGGAAAGGAATCTGCCTTGCCCTTGATCTAGGTGATTGGCCATCTTCTTTTTGCACAGGTATGGCTGGACCCTTTGATTTGGGGGCTGATTTGGGTGCTGATTTTTCTGTCCTTCCCAAATCACCATGCTCCATGTCATTCTCTGGATTGTGCACTTCTATGACATCTGACTCATCCTCTTCCTCAGTTGTTTGAGCACTTTGTCCTGCCATTTTCCTCAAGGTGGAGGGCCGAATGACAGGTTCTGGTTGTTCAACCTCCCTTCCATTTCTCAAGTGAAGAGCTTGACAAAATTCCTTTCCCTCCTTCCTTGGTGCTTCAGTATCACTAGGAAGGGTTCCCAATGGTCTATCTTTAAGGGAAGTTGCAATCTGCCCCATTTGTGTCTCCAAACTCTTCAAGATTGCTCCATGACTTTGGAGCATGGCCTCATGATTTTTCAACATCTGATTTGACCATTGGTCATTTGGAGGAGGCTGAGTTTGTGCACTAGACTGCCCTTGCTGATCATGGGGCATTTGGGAGTTGAATCCTGGTGGAAATGGAACTTTGGGTTGGTAGGATTGTTGCCCTCCTTGGAAAGTTTGATTCTGATTTCTATTCCCTTGGTTCTGGGCAAAATTTTGGCCTTGATTCTGGCCAAAATTTCCACCTTGTTGCTGCCATTTTCCTGGGTTAAAATTTCCTCTATTGTTGAAGTTTCTGTTGTAATCTCCAACATAGAAGGCTGAAGACGGGTTACTTGGGCATTCTTCAAGAAAATGGTCATCATGGCACAGTGAGCAGATTGGTGTGTTTGTGGCAGCCACTTGAGCAGGTGGTTGTTGTTTGGTTTCAGCCATTTGCTTGACTAAGACCTTGACAGTATTATGCAAAGCTGCCATCTCAGCTGCCATTGAAGTAATTTCACTTACTTCATAAAGCCCAGCTGCCTTCTGTTGAGCTTCATCTCTTTGTTCTGGCCATTGGCAACTGTTCTGGCTTATCCTCTCAAGTGTTTCAAACGCATCTGGATACCTTTTCAACAGAAACATTCCATTGGCAGTAGCATCCAGATGAGTTTTGCCTTGGTGACTCAACCCTCTATAGAAGATCTGAATAGTGGCCCACTTAGGAAGACCATGGGTGGGACACTTTTTCATCAGCCCTTTGAATCTGGTCCAGCTCTCATGGATTGACTCATCCACATACTGTCTGAATCCAGTGATGTCATCCCTCAGATCACAAACCTTTGTGGGTGGGAAGAACCTCATGAGGAAGGCTTCTCCAAGCTCCTTCCATGTAGTAATGGACTGTGCAGGCAGATCTTCCACCCACTCTTCTGCTGCTCCAGCTAGAGAGAAAGGAAACAGCCTCATCCTCATGGCATCTGTTGATACTCCCCGAACAGAGAAGGTATCAGATATCTTCATGAATTTAGTAATATGCTTGTGAGGGTCCTCCTTGGGTAATCCATGGTATTGACTCATGGATTGCAGCAATTGTATCATCCCAGGCTTGAGATCAAAGTTTCCCTCCACTCCTGGTTGGACTATACCAGGAATTACTGCATCGAGTGTGGGAATTGCATATTCAGCTATGGGAAGCTCCTCATCCACCATAACTAGAGCATGGTTGGCTTCCCCATTATTGTTTTCTCCATTTACAGATGATCCTTGATTTGACTCTGCCATCTTCAAGAAGTCAGCAGCAAACTGGTGGCAGTGCTGGTTCTGAAATCACAGTTGAATCTGCAAGAATCTATCAAGAACACTCGAAATTGGAGTCAGTAGGTAACAAGGAAAAATATGCAAGAAAGAATAAAGATTAAAGATAATATATTTATCAAGAATGGTTAAAACAGAATTATAAAAAGAAAATAAAATCAAACACCGTTCCCCGGCAACGGCGCCATTTGTTGAGATGTATATTTTCAAAAAGAAAAGAGTTATCGTTCTCAGGGAACAGGTTGAATTATTTTTCCTTCTATTAATCTGAATTAATAATCCTTTAATTGGTTTTATTTTGTTTATGGTAAAAAGAGATCTTTATTATATTCTAATTAAACATCAAAATATGATCTAACAGTGAGAAATTTTTAACAATGAAAAAGGCTTCTGAGTATGTAAAAATCATGGATGACACAAAAATATAGCATTCCTGCAATTTCGATCAAAGCCACAGCAAGTTTATCCCAAATTCCGAAACACTACAACTAGTTAGGTCGAAACTTCCCAGAATTAACCCTAACATTCAAGATCATCTTTTTCCAAAGGATCTTGAATCTTTAACAGAAATTATCAGAAAACACCCTTGATTATCCCTAATCTAAAGGGGTTCAATCGATCCTTAACAGAAACGCATTTCCCAAATTGTTTCTGTTGAAGAACTCAAGGTTCATTCCCATGAATCTCTTGAGTTGAAAAAGTAAAAGAACCGATCGAATAAGAAAACATCAAAATAGCAAAGAACTAATTAAGAAACATGCATCCAATCATTCAACATACCCAGAAAAGAAAAGATTTAAAAACCCATATCAGAAATACTACAATATCCGAAAAATAAGAACAAAGATACCAAGTACTTCAGAAAATAAAAGGGGTTCTTCAAACATTAAAAACCCTAAACTAGATCTACAGAAAACTACAAAGAAATCTACCGTTACACAGGCCAGATCCGCGACTCTTCTCCCTTGTAGATGCGTTGTCAAAGCCCTCCAAGGTCGAAGATGATGAACAAACAGCAAGCGAACAAGCAGATCCACACAAAAAGGAACGAAAACGAAACAATCTCTCAAGAACAGAGAGTACTTCGAACGAAAGAAAAGAGAAAAAAAACAGAAAGAAAAACTTGAACGGAACTTTTGTCTCTTTTTCAGAAAAGTAATTCTAAAAGCTATATCTTGAAATCTGCATCTTTTTTTTTGTTTTATATTCTTCTTTTCTTTTTCAGAATTATCAGCTTCTTGTCCCTTCATCTCAGCCTTTCATCTCCCCCAATCCAACGGTCCAGACTGCTCCTCTCTTTTTCATTTAATCTGAAGATAAAAATAAATAAAATAAGTGAGTAAAAAGACAAATATTACCATTTTTACTTCTTACCTTTAATTTTTACAAATATCCTTACTTAACTCAATTGAGCATAATTTACCTGCAAAAACACCAATTAATAATCCAAAGACATTTAAATATCATAAAATAATATAATATAATTATATATAAATATGTGCTAACAATAAGCAGTGCTCAGTCGAAGCTGAGTGCCAAAAGCCTGCCACGGAACAGCACCTAAAACGCTTGTGAATTCTGTCCCCAAAATTGTTTGAAGGTACATAAACTTGCATATAAAATAATAGTAAATCGAGTTCGTTTGCCCCTTGAAACATGACACGTAAAGTGGTTGTACAATGCTAATCGGTATCCCATGTACCGAGTCATCCAACTCAAACAGTAACAGCAAAAATCCATTTTGGAAAATAGCAGCCCCGAAGGGGTGAGAAAAATCCCAGTAGTGTGGCAACAAAACCAGTAATATAACAGTATTAACTAGGCACAAAATCATAAACAGTCACTTCAACATATCCTTGTTCCTTTTCCTTTTTCCTTTTCATCATATTCATATATATATAGCGCTTATAACGCCTTTCCTTTTCATCATATTCATATATTGCGTATATAACGCCTTTCCTTTGCGCTTTTAGCAACGCACTTCACAGTTCAAATATACTGTGGTGTAATCCACTCGTACTGGTGATGCCAAAAATGTGCATATGATGCTTGCTCAAACACATGGTCCTGTACATAACTATTCTAAAACAAGGCCTATATGATCTTGATACATGCATGTCATGCTATGCTTTCACACACCTAGCGTAAAAATGCGGTATGATGTAAGATGCATGCTTATATACCTTTCATATAGCCATCACGGCACATATACTTTTCATATGCGTTATGCTGCCACATAACGTCTTTACCTCATAATCATATAGCCATCACGGCACATTTTTGGCAGTTTCCTTTCATCATAAAGGAACATAATACTTTTACGGATTATGGAGCATCATGTCACAATTTTATACCAGTAGTCAATAGTCACATTAGGTAATATCGCCTGACACTTACCTCGTGTCTTTAACATTCTTTGTCAAACATCATCAATCCACATATCAATCAAACATTCCAAAGATCTAGGATCTTGTGCACCTAATCAAATAGATACATATACATATGCAATCAGAATTTATTTCATGCTATTCCAATACTTTACCAACAAGTCCTAGACTTCTATTTCATGTACCTTCATCGAATTGATTTAGTGCCAATAAATATATATACTGCCCTTAGAATAATATCATCCCTTGCTTGAACTACCATTTTTTTTTCCACTGTTTTCATCATAAGAGGGTTCGGTTTTTAAGGCTCCTCTTAAGGAAATAATATTCTGACTTCAACTCATCTTAAATGAATTTATACAGCAACAAAATCTACATTTTTCCCTAGGTTCCCACATGCATACATATACGGTTTTCAAGCTTTCATTCCTAACAATATTCTGCCTTATAAAAGAGTTACCAATGATTAAATACAATCAAATTCCAAGGTTCAAACCAAGGCAGAATCGGTTAACAAAAAGATTAAAGATTTCAATTCTCATTCTCATCTAAACTATATATGGTGCGCTAGGATGGACTAATAAGCATGCTGTAAATTAGTTTGATGCATGTAGAGCTAGGAGTATGATGCAGTCCCACAAAACAGTCCACCATATTCACAAAGACACTATTTCCATACTAACAAATCGGGTTTAGGGGCTAGCATGCACTAGGTTCATGACTTTTATTCACATTTCCAACCTTACACTTCATGGTGTGCTAAAAATACAAGCTGTCTCAAAGTTCCAAGTGAGCCATATACTATGCTCATATAACATAATTTTAGCTTGCATATATCAACCACTGATGTTGTTTTAAAAGACAGAATTAATGGATGGACAGTGGCGAAAGAAAACGGTCCATTATATGCAAATACCAACCGAAACAAAGGATGGAGGAGGTAAGGGTTCGAACTAGGATTACCTCTTGTAAGCCCACAAGGTTCACGTTAGTGACAAGTGCAGCACCTCCACTAACTGTGCTCCACGAAAAACAAGTCCAGCCCTCCTAGATGATGACCGAGTGTACAGAGAGAATGAGTGAAAGATGAGAATCAAGATTGAATCGTGCAGCATATGGAGGTTCCTCTTATGACTCAAGGTTTTGGTCTATAATCACATCACAACAGAAAGATGTTTCCATGAAGGTTGGACGAGGTGTTTAGGAATGAGGAGGAAATGAATGTTGCACCTTCTTGTAAGGTGATCTCGGCCAACAAGGAAAAAGGGGAGATGAGGTTAGGTGTCTTATTCCTTGCTCATGAGTTCAAGGCTGAGAAATAAGGAGGATGACTAGAGTTTCCTTAAGGTCCCTTCTAAGACTGCTCACGGTCAAGGAAGGATAAGAGTGTGTATGGAGTTGTTGGTTTCTCTCAATGATGTCCATAGTTCAGGGAAAAAGGGGATACAACTTCCCTCTAGACCTCTTCATAAACACTTACGGTTAGGGAGTGGGGAAAAGGGTTGGTTTCTGTTTTGGCAAGTTAATTTTAACCTATAATGCCTATTCATCCAGCGCAAAGGAATGGAAGAGAAGGGAACATGAAGGCTGTTTATAAACACTACACAAGTTAGAAGATGAGCTTGAGTCTCCTCTCCTTGGAGCACGCAAAGGAAGGATTTTTTCTGCTAAGACTTCACAATGCCTCATTGGGTGCATGTAAAATAATGCTAAGCTTAGTCATAAAAAGTGACAAACATCTGCCCCTTTCTTCTGCCCAAGACAACGCATGCTACTAGGGAAATGATGGCTGAATCGGTTGACAAACAAGGACATGATTTGCAAGGCAAACACAATAACAGCCAGGTTGTATGTTTAGAATGAATGCCAAGTCATGCGTCGGATAATTTTCTTCATGTGGCCTTAATTGCCTAGACGCATAAGCAATCACTTTTCCTTCCTGCATCAGTACGCTCCCTAAACCTTTCTTAGAAGCATCACAATATAACACAAACTCACCCTCCGGATCAGGTAGAGTCAACACCGGAGCAGTGGTCAATTTCTCTTTAAGTAGCAGAAAACAGTCCTCACATTCCTGGGTCCACACAAAAGGAGTATCCTTTTGTGTCAATCGGGTCAACGGTAGAACCATTGCAGAAAATCCCTGTATAAATCGGCGATAATAGCCAGCAAGCCCCAGAAAACTTCTAATCTCAGTCACAGTCTTAGGTCGTTCCCAGTTGCTTACCGCTTCAATCTTGCTTGGATCCACTGCAACACCACTTGCAGAAATAACATGACCCAAAAATTGCACCTCAGACAACCAGAATTCATATAACACCTCAGATATTTAAATGTGTATTTTAATATTATATTGTGAAATGAAAGTTGGTGGATTAGTGAAAATCCGTGAATTATGGCCAAAATGGGCAAAAAGGGCAAAATGGTAATTTGCCAACCGTGTGTTCTGAGGCAAAAATACTGAGTTAGAGATTTCAAATGACGAAAGTAATACTGAAATGGAATCAGGGCGGAAAATTGAGTGAATAGGCAAATTTGGGAAAAATTGATGAATAGTGAATTTTTAGTGTTAAAATACTGTGGTGTGAGTGTACCGATAGGTGTGAAATTTTTATCAAGATTTTGGAGAAATAAAAATATGTCATGGACTGTAAAAATATGTAGATTAAGAATTTATGATCGGAATTTTTATCGGAGTTAAAGTTAGATCGCGTGTGGGACCCGTGTGACCGAAGTCACTTGGCCCCCACCCCTTTTTCTTCCTTCTTTCCTTTCTTTTTCTTCTCTTCCTCGCGCGCCCTCCCTGCACCAAAAAGAACCAAGAGCCATTTTCTCCATCTTTTCTTCATTTCTTCGTTTCTTCACCGAATCGCTTGATTTTGGTGTTGAAATCTATTGTAAACAACCTTCCAAAGCCATTGGTAACACTTAGAAGCCTTGAATCCATCTCCTTGGCCGCGTTTTGAGCAAAGTCAGATTCGACCCACTTGAGTTTTTGGAGTTTTCTTGAAGTTTTGATCTTCTAATGGTGTAGTGAAGCCTTGGTGGTGATCATACAACACATTGTGAGTATATTTGTGGTATTTTTATGGTTGAATTCATAGATCTAGAAATTTGTGTTCAAACCTTTGATTTTAGATGTGTGATGATAGAGAGCCCAAATGGAAAAATGCTATTAGATGAAAAGGCCTTAGAATCATGCTTGTAAGCTAGAAATGCTATGTTAATTTTTGGTGAAAAATATAGGTTTTTAACTTAGGCGAATTTGAGGAAATTTCATGAAAAATGAGTTTTGGTGTAATTTGGATTTGATGATTGTTGTAGGGTGCCTCACACGGACGGAATTGTGAAAGGTTGATTTGGAGCATACGTTTGGAACGGTATTGCTCGTATTGAGGTAAACTCTTGGAACTTGGGTTTAATCCCTAGTGTGCTCCACCACACCTAGTGGAAGGTAGTGGTTGGATGATGTGGATGACATGGTGTGATTGTGTGCTTGTATGCATATTGCTTGTATTTTGTGAAAATTGTTTGGTCACTGGCCAGTTGACGTGTGTTGGTTTGGACATCCGCTGGGTTCGTCCTACGAGAGAATGCCAGTTGGAGATGCCATGGTGTTGTCTCTGGGAGCAACATCAGGATGATCCAAGCGGGGGACGTCCGCCGGATAGGGCTCATGAGGAGTTCCGGTTGGGTATTGCCATGGAGTCTTCTCAACCATGGGAGAGGCGCCAGGACTGTCTCGGGAGTTATATGATGGAGTCCTTGAACATGAATCCATGCGTGGATGTTCTTGGGTGTCTCCAGTTGGATGGTGATATTGTTTTACTTGCATATTACATTATGTCATATTTGTACATTTTAGTGAGCCATGGAGTGGAGAGGGCCTCTAGCTCCATTGGTTTACTGAGATATATCCGTATATCTCACCCCGTGTTTGGGGGACCACATTTCAGGTCACTATGAGCCGGGAGGAGCTTCGGGCAAGAAGCCCGTATAGTGGACATTGGATTGGCATGCGGTGCATTGGGATTGCATGACATTTTGGAGGAGTTATGGAGTGCACATAGCATACCATTAGTATTTTGAGACTTAGGTCATGAACATATTGCATGATGTCATTTCCATGCTTTTGTTAGTGTTCATGGTTATATGCTAAGTCTTGTTTATGGTTTATTATTCATGGCATGGATAACTGTATATTTTGAGTGAGCATGGGACTTGTCCATTGCCACATTCATAGCCTTGAAGTCTTGGTTTTCATGTTGTAAAAATGGTCCATATTTGTATGTAAATGGCCATTATTTGAGGACTTTGTAGATGATGCATGTTTTAAAGAAATTGTATGATGGAAGGGCCTAGAGCCTACATTAGGACATGATTATGTGTTGTGTGGAGTACCAAGGGGTTAGGGATGGATTACACACCCTTTTTGGGGCTTAAAATGCTGTAATCTGTCATTTTGCTGCATAGTAATCGATTACCCAAGGCATGGTAATCGATTACCATGCAACAGGGGACGAAAAATTGGCTACTGTCTTCACTGGTAATCGATTACTGGCCTTTGGTAATCGATTACCATGTGAGGTAATCGATTACCCAAAGTTGGTAATCGATTACCAGAACAGAGGATTAAGAAAATTGGCTACTGCCTCATTTTTGACAGGTGGTAATCGATTACCACCCACTGGTAATCGATTACCACAGTGTAATTTTCGAAAATTCAGGTTTTTCTAGACTAAAAGAAAGGGGCTTAACTTGATGGGTAGAACTCCAAATGGTACGTGGTTTGAAACCACGCGTAGATAACGTAAAGGACTACAACTTGGTAAAAGGTGAGAGTAAGATGGTGAGTTTAAATGAATTGAATAAAAAGAAAGATGAATGATGTTAGCAAAAATGTATGCTTCCGCAAATTGCATTTACAATTATAGTGTGGTTTTAATTGATTACGGAAAATGTATTGATGTAAAAGCAAAGGAATATGTTAAAAGAAAAATTTGCCCGTAATTTAATTAACCCAATCACTGTGATTGTAACTGCGCTTAATATCATAATCAATGTTAACAATACCGGTGTACAACGGGCTGTTACATTTTATGGTATCAGAGCAGTTTTGTTTAGGGAACTCTGATTGTTTGTGTATGTTGTATCTTGTGTGCCATAGCTATCTGTGAACTATTTATGATTAATGTATATGTGATTCCTCAGTGTGGGTCTGATCAACTCATTCCTTTGTGTTACATGTACAGATATCATGAGTAGGGCACGAGGTCGCCGTGGGGCACGTGGTGCAGGTCCTTTGCCACCGGATCCGGTCACTGCAGTCCTGAATGCTCTGCAGGCGGAAACGGCTGCAAATAGAAATATGACTGAGAACCTGATGAAAACTAATCAGGATATGATGCAGGCCTTCATGGCTGAGATGAGGGCGGATAGAGGTCGTCCTAGGAGGGATAATTCACCTCCACACACGGCTACGGTGACTCCTACACCGACGCCATCTGTTACTCCTCAACAGGGGGAGAGTGGGGCTAGTCACCACACTGGTGAGGCTAGTCATCATACTACTACTGACCCTAGCTATGTTCCTGATCCATCATCTGTTGCCCAATCCACTGGGGCTGCTGGGCAGGTGCTTGATAATGCTGACGATGAGCGTAGGCTCATATCTTTTAGGAAACATAAGCCACCCGCATTTCTGGGGTCAAGGGACCCAAAGGAGGTCACTGCTTGGTTGAGGGGAATGGATAAGATTTTCCAGGTGATGAGATGCCAAGATCCGCAGAAGTTATTGTATTCTGTTTATATGCTGGAGGGTGATGCCCAAGAGTGGTGGGACAATGTGTCTCGCCCATTTGTTATTCAGGGTGAGGTTCTTACTTGGACTTTGTTCGAAGGTCTGTTTCATGAAGAATATTTTCCCCGCGATGTTCGGGAGGCAAAGCAAGGTGAATTTGATAATTTGGTACAGGGAGTCATGACTGTGGATGCCTATGTGGCAAAATTTAATGAACTTGTCAAGTTTGCTAACTATGGAGGTACTCTACCTACTCCGGAATTCTTGTCAGCTAAATTTCAAAGAGGGCTGAGTGAGAAGATTGCTAAGAGGATGTCTAATACTGCGGTGAGAAACTTTGCTGACTTGGTGACCCAATGCAAGAGGGTCGAGACTGTTTATGGGAGGTATCCAAAAGTGGATAAGGTAAAAGAACAAGATGTTAAGAGGACACCTGGTCCTTCTGGAAATACTAACAGAGGAGGTTTCAATAATAATAATAGAGGTAGGGGGTTGCATGTGAGGCAGCCTCCTGGTCAGTTCAAGAGAGGTGGAAACACTGGTGGTGGTGGTGCTGCAAACAGATATCCTACCCCACAATGTGGGAAGTGTGGGAAATACCACAAAGGTGTGTGTGGTGCTGATCCGTCGGCTTGTTATAAATGTGGTCGGAATGGCCACTTTGCTAGAAATTGTCCATCTTCTTCGGGGCAGGCTGCGAATCTGCAGGCCTTGCCGCCAGCTACTACTGCTGCTACTCCTATTGCTACCGTTCCTACTGTGGGACGAGTTTATACTACAAATGCACAACATACTCAAAAGGCTCCGAATTTGGTCAAAGGTATAATATTCCTCTCTAATGTTGATTTATCTGTGTTGTTTGATTCGGGAGCAACACATTCTTTTGTGGCGGACTACGTGGCTAAGGCGTTGGATTTAAAGGTAACACGGATGGTTCCTCCGATGCGTATTACTACCGCTACAGGAGAGGTTAGTGAATCGTCTTGGATTTGCGAAGATGTGAAGTTTACTTATTTAGGCAGGGGTTACACCATTGATTTAATTATCTTACCCCTGGCCTCTGTCAATTTGATTTTGGGGATGGATTGGTTGTCTCGGAACTGCGCAATGATTGATTGCTGCGGGAAGAGGTTGTTGCTATCTCACGAGAGGCCGTCTGTTTGTCCGTCCTTGTATTTGTCTGTTAGTCAAACTGTGAAAGCCTTGAAGGCTGGAGATTTGGGGTATGTCTTGTTAGGCGGATTGGTGGGTGATAAAAAGGAGGAGATTTCTACTATTCCGGTTGTTAATGAGTTTGAGGATGTATTTCCGGATGAGATACCAGAATTCCCACCTGAGAGAGAGATTGAATTCTCGATTGACCTATTGCCTGGTGTGGGGCCGATCTCTTTGGCTCCATACCGGATGTCGCCACTTGAGTTGGCTGAGTTGAAGAAACACATTGAAGAACTATCTGCGAAGAATTTTATTAGGCCGAGTGTGTCTCCGTGGGGAGCACCGGTGATATTTGTAAAGAAAAAGGATGGTAGCATGAGATTGTGCACTGACTACCGACAGTTGAATAAAGTGACTATTAAGAACCGGTACCCATTACCGCGTATTGATGACTTATTAGACCAGTTGAGGGATGCCTGCGTATTTTCAAAGATTGATCTCCGGTCCGGATATCACCAGATCCGGATTAAACCGGAGGATGTACCTAAAACAGCTTTCCGATCCAGATATGGACATTTTGAATATCAAGTGATTCCTTTTGGGCTTACTAATGCCCCGGCGGTGTTCATGGACTATATGAACCGCATTTTCAAACCGTTTTTGGACCAGTTTGTAATTGTATTTATTGATGACATTTTGATCTACTCTAAGAGTAAGGAGGAGCACGTTGACCATTTGAGGACTGTGTTGCAGGTGTTGAAGGATAAGAAACTGTATGCTAAACCGTCTAAGTGTGAATTCTGGTTATCTGAGGTGCAATTTTTGGGTCACGTTATTTCTGCAAGCGGTGTTGCAGTGGATCCAAGCAAGATTGAAGCGGTGAGTGACTGGGAACGACCTAAGACCGTGACTGAGATTAGAAGTTTTCTGGGGCTTGCTGGCTATTATCGCCGATTTATACAGGGATTTTCTGCGATGGTTCTACCGTTGACTCGTTTGACACGAAAGGATACTCCTTTTGTGTGGACCCAGGAATGTGAGGACTGTTTTCTGCTACTTAAAGAGAAGTTGACTACTGCTCCGGTGTTGACTCTACCTGATCCGGAGGGTGAGTTTGTGCTATATTGTGATGCTTCTAAGAAAGGTTTAGGGAGCGTACTGATGCAGGAAGGAAAAGTGATTGCATATGCGTCTAGGCAGTTAAGGCCGCATGAAGAGAATTATCCGATGCACGACTTGGAATTGGCTGCTATTGTGTTTGCCTTGAAAATTTGGAGGCACTTTCTGTATGGGATGAAATTTGCTGTGTTCAGCGACCATAAAAGCTTGAAATATTTGTTTGATCAGAAGGAGCTGAATATGAGACAGCGTAGATGGGTTGAATTTTTGAAAGATTATGATTTTGAGCTGAAATACCACCCGGGAAAGGCTAATGTTGTGGCAGATGCATTGAGTAGGAAGTCGGTCAATTTATCTCATATGATGATGTGGGACAATGAAGTGATTGAGCAATTTCGTGACATGAAAATAACGGATTTCTTTGCAGGAAGAATGTGTGATATGGAGTTGACTCGGATTGAGAACGAGCTGCACGAAAAGATTAAAGAGACTCAAATCAGAAATGAAAGTATTAAATATCTGAAAGGCCAGAGTGGCATATCTGTTAATGAACAGGGATTATTATTATATCAGGGCAGGATTGTTGTGCCCAAGGAACTTGCAGAGGAAGTTATGACTGAGGCCCACAAGGGTCAATATGCTATCCACCCAGGTGCCACAAAAATGTACCAAGATCTGAAAGTTAAGTTCTGGTGGCCTGGGATGAAAAGGGATGTTGCCGAGTACGTGTCTAAGTGCTTGGTATGTCAGAAAGTGAAAATAGAGCATCAGAAACCTGCTGGATTACTTCAGCCGCTGGATATACCAGAATGGAAATGGGAGAGTATTTCAATGGATTTTGTTGTGGGATTGCCGCGAACTCAAGCTGGTTATGATTCGATTTGGGTTATTGTGGACCGACTCACGAAGTCTGCACATTTTCTACCAGTACGAGTGGATTACACCACAGAGAAGTTGGCTACACTGTATGTAAGGGAGATTGTTAGACTCCATGGGATACCGATTAGCATTGTGAGTGATCGGGACCCGAAGTTTACTTCACGATTTTGGGGAGCTTTGCAGCAGGCTTTTGGCACTCAGCTTCGACTGAGCACTGCTTATCACCCGCAGACTGATGGTCAGACTGAGAGGACCATACAGACACTTGAGGATATGCTGAGAGCTTGCACACTGGAACAGGGTAATGCTTGGGATAAGTACTTACCACTGGTGGAGTTTTCTTATAATAACAGTTTTCATTCCAGTCTGGGTATGGCACCGTATGAGGTTTTGTATGGCAGGAGGTGTCGTACGCCCACTTGTTGGACTGAGGTAGGCGATAAAGAAAGGTTTGGTCCGGATTTTGTGCAGGAAACAACAGTGCAAATTGAAATGATCAGAGAGAAATTGAAACAGGCACAGAATCGGCAGAAAAGTTATTACGACAATAAGCATAGACCGCTGGAATTTGAGGAAGGTGACCATGTTTTTGTACGGTTATCTCCGGTCACAGGTGTTGGCCGTGCGTTGGGCGTGAGGAAGCTGAGTCCAAGGTTCATTGGGCCATATCAAATTATGAAAAGAGTAGGATTGGTGGCCTATCAGCTTGCCTTACCCCCGCAATTGTCTAATTTACATGATGTTTTTCATGTGTCGCAGTTGCGACGTTATGTTCCGGATGAATCACATGTGGTGATACCGGATAATATTGAAATCAGGGAGAACTTGAAGACTCCCATTGGTCCTATTGCAGTACTGGATCGCAGTGAAAAGCGATTGAGAAGTAAAGTGATTCCCATGCTGAAGATTCAGTGGGAAGGCCGCACACCTGAGGAGGCTACTTGGGAGCGGGAGGACGAGATTCTCCGGCTGTATCCTGAGTTAGCGAGCAGGTATGATTTAATTTTGCGGACAAAATTTCAAAAAGGTGGGGTGAATATAACACCTCAGATATTTAAATGTGTATTTTAATATTATATTGTGAAATGAAAGTTGGTGGATTAGTGAAAATCCGTGAATTATGGCCAAAATGGGCAAAAAGGGCAAAATGGTAATTTGCCAACCGTGTGTTCTGAGGCAAAAATACTGAGTTAGAGATTTCAAATGACGAAAGTAATACTGGAAATGGAATCAGGGCGGAAAATTGAGTGAATAGGCAAATTTGGGAAAAATTGATGAATAGTGAATTTTTAGTGTTAAAATACTGTGGTGTGAGTGTACCGATAGGTGTGAAATTTTTATCAAGATTTTGGAGAAATAAAAATATGTCATGGACTGTAAAAATATGTAGATTAAGAATTTATGATCGGAATTTTTATCGGAGTTAAAGTTAGATCGCGTGTGGGACCCGTATGACCGAAGTCACTTGGCCCCCACCCCTTTTTCTTCCTTCTTTCCTTTCTTTTTCTTCTCTTCCTCGCGCGCCCTCCCTGCACCAAAAAGAACCAAGAGCCATTTTCTCCATCTTTTCTTCATTTCTTCGTTTCTTCACCGAATCGCTTGATTTTGGTGTTGAAATCTATTGTAAACAACCTTCCAAAGCCATTGGTAACACTTAGAAGCCTTGAATCCATCTCCTTGGCCGCGTTTTGAGCAAAGTCAGATTCGACCCACTTGAGTTTTTGGAGTTTTCTTGAAGTTTTGATCTTCTAATGGTGTAGTGAAGCCTTGGTGGTGATCATACAACACATTGTGAGTATATTTGTGGTATTTTTATGGTTGAATTCATAGATCTAGAAATTTGTGTTCAAACCTTTGATTTTAGATGTGTGATGATAGAGAGCCCAAATGGAAAAATGCTATTAGATGAAAAGGCCTTAGAATCATGCTTGTAAGCTAGAAATGCTATGTTAATTTTTGGTGAAAAATATAGGTTTTTAACTTAGGCGAATTTGAGGAAATTTCATGAAAAATGAGTTTTGGTGTAATTTGGATTTGATGATTGTTGTAGGGTGCCTCACACGGACGGAATTGTGAAAGGTTGATTTGGAGCATACGTTTGGAACGGTATTGCTCGTATTGAGGTAAACTCTTGGAACTTGGGTTTAATCCCTAGTGTGCTCCACCACACCTAGTGGAAGGTAGTGGTTGGATGATGTGGTTATGACATGGTGTGATTGTGTGCTTGTATGCATATTGCTTGTATTTTGTGAAAATTGTTTGGTCACTGGCCAGTTGACGTGTGTTGGTTTGGACATCCGCTGGGTTCGTCCTACGGGAGAATGCCAGTTGGAGATGCCATGGTGTTGTCTCTGGGAGCAACATCAGGATGATCCAAGCGGGGGACGTCCGCCGGATAGGGCTCATGAGGAGTTCCGGTTGGGTATTGCCATGGAGTCTTCTCAACCATGGGAGAGGCGCCAGGACTGTCTCGGGAGTTATATGATGGAGTCCTTGAACATGAATCCATGCGTGGATGTTCTTGGATGTCTCCAGTTGGATGGTGATATTGTTTTACTTGCATATTACATTATGTCATATTTGTACATTTTAGTGAGCCATGGAGTGGAGAGGGCCTCTAGCTCCATTGGTTTACTGAGATATATCCGTATATCTCACCCCGTGTTTGGGGGACCACATTTCAGGTCACTATGAGCCGGGAGGAGCTTCGGGCAAGAAGCCCGTATAGTGGACATTGGATTGGCATGCGGTGCATTGGGATTGCATGACATTTTGGAGGAGTTATGGAGTGCACATAGCATACCATTAGTATTTTGAGACTTAGGTCATGAACATATTGCATGATGTCATTTCCATGCTTTTGTTAGTGTTCATGGTTATATGCTAAGTCTTGTTTATGGTTTATTATTCATGGCATGGATAACTGTATATTTTGAGTGAGCATGGGACTTGTCCATTGCCACATTCATAGCCTTGAAGTCTTGGTTTTCATGTTGTAAAAATGGTCCATATTTGTATGTAAATGGCCATTATTTGAGGACTTTGTAGATGATGCATGTTTTAAAGAAATTGTATGATGGAAGGGCCTAGAGCCTACATTAGGACATGATTATGTGTTGTGTGGAGTACCAAGGGGTTAGGGATGGATTACACACCCTTTTTGGGGCTTAAAATGCTGTAATCTGTCATTTTGCTGCATAGTAATCGATTACCCAAGGCATGGTAATCGATTACCATGCAACAGGGGACGAAAAATTGGCTACTGTCTTCACTGGTAATCGATTACTGGCCTTTGGTAATCGATTACCATGTGAGGTAATCGATTACCCAAAGTTGGTAATCGATTACCAAAACAGAGGATTAAGAAAATTGGCTACTGCCTCATTTTTGACAGGTGGTAATCGATTACCACCCACTGGTAATCGATTACCACAGTGTAATTTTCGAAAATTCAGGTTTTTCTAGACTAAAAGAAAGGGGCTTAACTTGATGGGTAGAACTCCAAATGGTACGTGGTTTGAAACCACACGTAGATAACGTAAAGGACTACAACTTGGTAAAAGGTGAGAGTAAGATGGTGAGTTTAAATGAATTGAATAAAAAGAAAGATGAATGATGTTAGCAAAAATGTATGCTTCCGCAAATTGCATTTACAATTATAGTGTGGTTTTAATTGATTACGGAAAATGTATTGATGTAAAAGCAAAGGAATATGTTAAAAGAAAAATTTGCCCGTAATTTAATTAACCCAATCACTGTGATTGTAACTGCGCTTAATATCATAATCAATGTTAACAATACCGGTGACACTTAGACGGTTTAGCATACAGTTTCTTATCCTTCAACACCTGCAACACAGTCCTCAAATGATCGATGTGCTCCTCCTTACTCTTAGAATAGATCAAGATGTCATCAATAAATACAATTACAAACTGGTCCATACGGTTTAGATGCGGTTCATATAATCCATGAACACCGCAGGGGCATTAGTAAGCCCAAAAGGAATCACTTGATATTCAAAATGTCCATATCTGGATCGGAAAGCTGTTTTAGGTACATCCTCCGGTTTAATCCGAATCTGGTGATATCCGGACCGGAGATGATCTTCATATGCATCCCTCAACTGATCTAATAAATCATCAATTATTCTTAATAGTCACTTTATTGTCGGTAGTCAGTGCACAATCTCATGCTACCATCCTTTTTCTTCACAAATATCACCGGTGCACCCCACGGAGACACACTCGGCCTAATAAAATCCTTTGCAGATAATTCTTCAATGTGTTTCTTCAACTCGGCCAACTCAAGTGGCGACATCCGGTATGGAGCCAAGGAGATCGGCCCCACACCAGGCAATAGGTCGATCGAGAAATACATCCTCAAACTCATTTACAACCGGAATAGAAGAAATCTCCTCCTTTTTGTCACCCACCAATCCGCCCAACAAGACATACCCCAAATCTCCAGCCTTCAAGGCTTTCACAGTTTGACTGACAGACAAATATAAGGACGGACAAACAGACGGCCTCTCGTGAGATAGCAACAACCTCTTTCCGCAGCAATCAATCATTGCGCAGTTCCGAGACAACCAATCCATCCCCAAAATCAAATTGACAGAGGCCAGGGGTAAGATAATTAAATCAATGGTGTAACCCCTGCCTAAATAGGTAAACTTCACATCTTCGCAAATCCAAGACGATTCACTAACCTCTCCTGTAGCGGTAGTAATACGCATCGGAGGAACCATCCGTGTTACCTTTAAGTCCAACGCCTTAGCCACATAGTCCGCCACAAAAGAATGTGTTGCTCCCGAATCAAACAACACAGACAAATCAACATTAGAGAGGAAAATTATACCTTTTACCAAATTCGGAGCCTTTTCAGTATGTTGCGCATTTGTAGTATATACCCGTCCCACAGTAGGAACAGCAGCAGTAGGAGTAGCAGTAGTAGTAGCTGTCGGCAAGGCCTGCAGATTCGCAGCCTGCCCCGAAGAAGATGGACACTCTCTAGCAAAGTGGCCATTCCGACCACACTTAAAACATGCCAATGGACCAGCACCACATACACCTTTGTGGTATTTCCTGCACTTCACACATTGTGGAATAAAATATTTGTTCGCAACACCACCACCACTAGGGTTTCCACCCCTCTTGAACTGACCAGGAGGCTGCCTTACATGCAACCCCCTACCCCTGTTATTATTATTGAAACCTCCTCTGTTAGTATTTCCCGAAGGACGAGGTGTCCTCTTAACATCTTGCTCTTTTGCCGAATCAGATTTCGGATATCTTCCATAAACAGTCTCGACCCTCTTGCATTGGGTCACCAAGTCAGCAAAGTTTCTCACCGCAGTGTTTGACATCCTCTTAGCAATCTTCTCACTCAGCCCTCTTTGAAATTTAGCTGACAAGAACTCCGGAGTAGGTAGAGTACCCCCATAATTTGCAAATTTCACAAGTTCATTAAATTTTGCCACATAGGCATCCACGGTCATGACTCCCTGTACAAGGCTATCAAACTCACCTTGCTTTGCCTCCCGAACATCACGGGGAAAATATTCTTCATGAAATAGACCTTCGAACATTGTCCAAGAAATAACCTCACCCTGAATAGCATATGGGCGAGACACATTGTCCCACCACTCCTGGGCATCACCCTCCAGCATATAAACCGAATACAACAATTTCTGCGGATCTTGGCATCTCATCACTTGGAAAATCTTATCCATTCCCCTCAACCAAGAAGTAACCTCCTTTGGGTCCCTTGACCCCAGAAATGCGGGTGGCTTATGTTTCCTAAAGGATATGAGCCTACGCTGATCATCAGCATTATCAACAACCTGCCCCGCAGCCCCAGTGGATTGGGCAATAGATGACGGATCAGGAACATAGCTAGGGTCAGTAGTATGATGACTAGCCTCACCAGTGTGGTGACTAGCCCCACTCTCCCCCTGTTGAGGAGTAACCGATGGCGTCGGCGTAGGAGTCACCGTAGCCATGTGTGGAGGTGAATTATCCCTCCTAGGACGATCTCTATTGGCCCTCATCTCAGCCATAAAGGCCTGCATCATATCTTGATTAGTCTTCATCAGGTTTTCAGTCATGTTTCTATTCACAGCCGTCTCCGCCTGCAGAGCATTCAGAACTGCAGTGACCGGATCCGGTGGCAAAGGACCTGCACCACGTGCCCCACGGCGACCACGCGCCCTACTCATGATATCTGTACGTGTAACACAAAGGAATGAGTTGATCAGACCCACACTGAGGAATCACATATACATTAATCATAAATAGTTCACAGATAGCTATGGCACACAAGATACAACATACACAATCAGAGTTCCCTCACAAAACTGCTCTGATACCATAAAATGTAACATCCCGTTGTACACCGGTATTGTTAACATTGATTATGATATTAAGCGCAGTTACAATCACAGTGATTGGGTTAATTAAATTACAGGCAACTTTTTTTCTTTTACCATATCACTTTTCATAACAATAACTTTTTCCGTAATCAATTAAAACAACACTATAATTGTAAATGCAATTCGCGGAATCATACATTTTACTAACATCACTAATCTCTCTTTTTATTCAATTCATTTAAACTCACCATCTTACTCTCACGTTTTACCATGTTATAGTCCTTTACGTTAGCTACGCGTGGTTTCAAACCACGTACCATTTGGAGTTCTACCCACCAAGTTAAGCCCCTTTCTTTTAGTCTAGAAAAACCTGAATTCTCGAAAATTGCACTGTGGTAATCGATTACCAGTGGGTGGGAATCGATTACCACCTGTCAAAAATGAGGTAGTAGCTAAAATTTGACATCCTCTGTTCTGGTAATCGATTACCAAGATTGGGTAATCGATTACCTCACTTGGTAATCGATTACCAATCCTCAGTAATCGATTACCAGTGGAGACAGAAGCATATTTTTTGTCCCCTGTTGCATGGTAATCGATTACCATGCTTGGGTAATCGATTACTATGCAGCAAAAGTGACATATTACAGCATTTTCAGCCTAAAAAGGGTTGTGTAATCCATCCCTAACCCCTTAGTACTCCACACAACACTTAAACATACCCTAATGTAGGCTCTAGGCCCTTCCATCATGCATTTTCCTTAAGTCATACATCATTTACAAAGTCCTCAATGTAATGGCCATTTACATACAAATATGGACCATTTTTACAACATGAATACCAAGACTTCAAGTGCAATGAATGTGGCAATGGACAAGTCCCATGCTCACTCAAAATATACAATTATCCATGTCATGAATAATAAGCAATAAACAAGACTTAGTACACCATCAAGAACACTACCAAAAAGCATGGAAATAACATCATGCAATATGTTCATGACCTAAGTCTCAAAATACTAATGTCATGCTATGTGCAATCCATAGTCCTCCTCCAAAATGTCATGCAATCCCAATGTATAACACCTCGGAAAAGTAAATGTCAAATTATGTGATAAAATATGGGATTAAGAGGGAAGGATTAGTGAAAATCCGAGAATTAGGGCCAAAATGGGCAAAAAGGGCAAAATGGTAATTTGCCAAAGACGTGAACCGAGGCATGAAAAATGGAGTTAGAGAATTAATATGACAAAAATAATGCTGGAAATGGAATCAGGACGGAAAATTGAGTGAGTAGGCAAAGTTGGGAAAAAATTGATGAATAGTGATTTTTAAGTGTTAAATACTGCGGTACGAGTGTACCGATAAGTGTGAAATTTTTATGAGAATTTTGAGGAAAGAAAAATATGACATGGACTGGAAAAATATGTAGATTAAGAATATATGATCAGAATTTTTATCGGAGTGAAAGTTAGATCGCGTGTGGGACCCGTGTGACCGAAGTCACTTGACCCCCACCCTCTTTTTCTTCTTTCTTCCTTCCTTTTCTTCTCTTGTGCGCGCAACTCCCTGGAGAAAAACCAAAAACACACCCATCCTTCATCTTTCTCCTATTTCTTCATTTCTTCACCGAATCGCTTGATTCCGGTGTCGAAATCTATTGTAAACAACCTTCTAGATCCATTGGTAACACTTAGAAGCCTTGAATCCACCTCCTTGGCCGCGTTTTTGGGCAAAAACAGATCTGACCCATAGTGTTCATGGAGCTTTCTTGGAGGTTTTGATCTTCTTGTGGTTTAGTGAAGCCTTGGTGGTGATCATACAACACATTGTGAGTATATTTGTGGTATTGTTATGGTTGAATTCATAGATCTAGAAATTTGTGTTCAAACCTTTGATTTTAGATGTGTGATGATAGAGAGCCCAAATGGAAAAATGCTATTAGATGAAAAGGCCTTAGAATGATGCATGAAAGCTAGAAATGCTATGATAAATTTTGGTGAAAAAGTTGGATTTTAACTTAGGAAAATTTGTGAAGATTTCATGAAAATTGGTATGTGGTGTAATTGGATAATTGAATGATGGACCATTGGAATAGATTGATAATATGATTATATGATTAGTGTGTGTGTTAAAATGGAATTGAAAACCTTGTAGAATGAACCTTTGAGGAATTCGAACCATAGAGGGGTTTGGAGGAAAAATGATATAAAAATGATGTAGTGGAAGTTGAATGATTGAAAATGATGTTTAATTGGATGATAGTATAGTGTGGTAAAGTGGAATGAGAAGAAAGAATGTGTGATTCATGGTGTAATTGGTAAATTAACCTAGAAAAGAGATTGAAGTAAAATGGTATGGAAAAAAATAGCCTTTGGCCTAGGTGATTTAAATGATGATTAATTGTGTAAATGAATGGTTGACATTGGAATTGTATTGATAATCATGTTGTGGATTATCTAGGTTGCCTCTTTTGGACGCTTTGGAAGCGGGTAAGCTTGGAGCTTACGTTTGGAGCATGGGCTCGGTATTGAGGTAACCTTTGGAACTGGGGTTTAGCCCTTGTGTGCTCCACCACACCTAGTGGAAGGTTGTGGTTGGATTTTGTGTTTATGGCATTGTGTGGTTATGTGCTTGTATGCCATATTGCTTGAATTGTGTGAAAATTGTTTGGTCACTGGCCAGTTGACGAGTGGAGTTTGGACATCCGCTGGGTTCATCCTTGTGAGAATGCCAGTCGGGTATTGCCGTGGAGTCGACTCTGGGAGCGGCGCCAGGATGATCCAAACGGGGACGTCCGCCGGATAGGGCTCATGAGGAGTTCCGGTTGGGTATTGCCATGGAGTCTTCTCAACCATGGGAGAGGCGCCAGGACTGTCTCGGGAGTTATATGATGGAGTCCTTGAACATGAATCCATGAGTGGATGTTCTCGGGTTGTCTCCAGTTGATGGGTGATATTGTATTACATGCATATTATATGATGTTGTATTTGCACATTGAGTGAGCCATGGGGTGGAGAAACCTCCAGGGCCCTTGGTTTACTGAGATATATTTATATATCTCACCCCGTGTTGTGGGGCATCATTTCAGGTTAGGTTGAGCCTGGAAGAGTGGAGCATGAGGTGCATGTTGGAGGCACCATGGGATGAGCATTGGATAGGGACACATCTTGCATATGTTTTATGCTTTAGACTTAGGCCATGAACTAGTGCATGTTGAAAATGCCATGCTTGTATGTTCATGATTACTTGTTAAGTCTTTCAATTTGATGTATATGTAGAACTTTAGTATATGTTGTATAACTGAGTGAGCATGGGACTTGTCCATTGCCACATTCATTGTAATTGAAGCCTTGGTGAATATATTGTAAAATGGACCATATTTGACGTAAAATGGCCATGATGTTAAGGACTTTGTATATGATACATAATTGAATGAAAATGCATGTTTGAAGGGCCTAGAGCCTAAATTATAGTATGTTTAAGTGTTGTGTGGAGTACTAAGAGGTTAGGGATGGATTACACAACCCTTCTTGGGCTTAAAATGCTGTAATCTGTCACTTTTACTGCATAGTAATCGATTACCCAAGCATGGTAATCGATTACCATGCAACAGGGGATGAAATTTGGCTACTGTCTTCACTGGTAATCGATTACTGAGGCTTGGTAATCGATTACCATGTGAGGTAATCGATTACCCAAGGTTGGTAATCGATTACCAGAACAGAGGAATTGAAAAATTGGCTACTGCCTCATTTTTGACAGGTGGTAATCGATTACCACCCACTGGTAATCGATTACCACAGTGTAAATTTTGAAAAATTGAGTTTTCTAGACTAAAAGAAAGGGGCTTAACTTGATGGGTAGAACTCCACATGATGCGTGGTTTGAAGCCACGCGTAACTAATGTAATGGGGTAGAACTTGGTAAGAAATGAAAATAAGTTGATGAGTTTTAAACGAGTTGAAATGAAACGAAAGATTAGTGCTGTTGTTAAGCTCGATGCTTCCGCGTATTGCATTTACAATTATAGTGTTGTTTTAATTGATTACGGAATAGGTTATGGTTATAAAAAGGAATATGATAAAAAGGAAAAAGTTTGCCCGTAAATTAATTAACCCAACTACTGTGATTGTAACTGCGCTTAATATCATAATCAATGTTAGCAATACCGGTACGTAACGGGCTGTTACATTTTATGGTATCAGAGCAGTTTCTTTAGGGAACTCTGATGATTGTGTAATTGAGGTGAGTGCTGTATAGTTGTACGTAGACACTTATGGACTGCTACACATGTGATTCCTTAGTTTGGGCCTGATCAACCCATTCCTTTGTGTTCAATGTGTGGTCAGTATAAGATGCCTTCGTGACAACCCTGGAGCACCAATGCCAGTCTTTAGGCTAAGATGGTGGGTGCAGTGTTGACTACCCCACGGATGGATATGTTAGTAAGTGAAATTGGTATAATTGAGGACTTAGTGAGAATAAATTGTGATACTGTCATTGAGGACTTAGTGGGAATGAATCGAGATGAGATGTATAACCATTTTGGGTAGAATGCTACCAAAGTTGAATATGTGGTCTTATGGTAAGTAAGTGTGATTGAGTTGAGTTGATATTGGTATGATGATGTGGGTAAGTCTTCCCTAAATGTTTGGGGAGTTAGAAAGATTGAGTATATGTGGAATTAGTGCTGTAACTTTGACATGGTGGGGAATTGGAACCCCGATGAAATTGTGAAAATTTGAATATGAGTGTTTATATGTAATGTTGGATACCTTAGGGTACAGTGATAAGGTTATAAGACCCTTGATGAGGGCATACACTTGGATGACTTAAGATGCTTGGATGTAGAAATAGATTGAGATTTCCAAAATTTGGATTGAGAATTGTGAGTAACTTAAAAGAACTATGGAAATGATGTGTGGGATAATTCAATGTTTAAAATGGGACTTTGGTCCATGATGAATAATGCTGGTTAGGTGTAAGTGAAGATATCATATGTACAAAAGTAAAATATAAGGAGTTGAGAAATTGCCATGTAAGGCATTGGATGAAATTGATTGAAAGTATGAGAGTCCATAATGTTGAGTATCATTAAAAGGCTAATGATGTGGCCTAACTTTAGGTGGATAGTAATCCTGTGATGGCTAAGTGTTAGCATGTATCTATGTAAATAAGTATATATATGTATGTTTTGTGAAGGCCGGGGTGCCTAAATGTATATATATGTCTTGTGAAGGCCGGGGTGCCTATATGTATATTTGTGTTGTTTTTGAGTTAGTAAACTCTGTGGTAAAAGAAAAAATTATTTTTTTGGTGAAAGAGTAATAATGTAAGTGAAATTCCCTAGGATGGGAAATGTTGGAAGAGATTGTCTCTTTGGAGTGTCATTGGATGCTCAATGTGGTATGGGATTCATGATGGAGTCCCGGTGTGCAAGTTATACCATGGCACACACGTTGTTAATAATGTGACAATTAATATTGTCCTGGGTTTTCCCTTGTGGATTGAATCCTAAGAGTTGTTGCTCTTGGAAGTCCCAGGCGAGCGCTGCTCGAAACTGAAATTTATCTGGTGGTCCTGATGCACTGAATGCATGGACGGTTAAATGAGGGCACTCTTGGTGTCATGGTGAAATATTGAGAAAAAAAAAGTGATGTCAGTTTAATGAAGTGGATCTTCTACAGTGTTGAGTATGGTTGCTATAAGTCATGATGGACAATGGAGTAAGACTGTACCGAACATGGGTACTGTTATGAATTGAAAATTTGGTGTCAAAATATGAGAAAGATGATGGAATCATGTGAGGATGATTATGCTATGGACTAAGACTAATGACTAGTCAAGTGAATGAGTAGAATGTTGAGAAAAGAACCATATTGGAAAATTATAGTGGATGGTGCAAAAGTAGGATATATCTAGTATATCATTATGTATCTATATAAGAATCTGTTTGCCGTTATATACGGATTGGATGTGAATGTGTTTATCTTTGTGTGGCTTATATGCCCGGATTAGGTGGCTATCTCCGTATGGATTATGTTCCCGGAGATTATTATTATTTTATATAAGTAATGTAGTGTGGGGTAGAACCTTCAGTTAGTGGGACTGTTAGTACAGCCTATGGGCATGTTACCTCTTCTTGCGTGAATTATAAGGACAGATTCTCTGATTGGTGGGTCATTGCACCTGGGGCCCTTAGGACAGCAAGAGCTCGAGGGGTTAAACCTAAGGATGTTCTTACCCATTGCATTAGAGGATTGTATCTTGTGAGGAACGCAAGAGGTGAATTTGGATAACTGTAAGTGAACAGTAATATGCCTAATATGATGAAATGTGAGAGGTGCCATGAGATGGCAGTTTGAATTATAAAATTGAGCACTTGGAGATGTGCATGAGTGTATACCAAGTGTGGTAGTATGAATTGTGGTTTTACGGAAGATGTGGAATGAATTATTGGATTGTCACCCTATGTGAAGGGAATGGAAAGTTGATTAGTATTGATGATTGAGTCAAGGTTTTATGGAAAGGCTTGTAAAGGTGAGATGTGAAGATGAGTTGGTGGCCTGAGTGGCCAAGGATTTTAATAAGTGATAAATTGTGATGTAGGCAAGTAAAAGAGTGTGGTACGGATTGTTAAATATAATGGTATTGGTGAAATAAAATGTTGATATCTTTACCCTGGTGGTAGAGTCATTGATGAAGTTGTATAGATGTAAACTATAGTGAGAGATGTGTTGAAAATACACAATGTTGATGTTGTTGGTGGCTAGGTATCAGGATATATGATTGAGAGTGCTGATAGTACTTGAATAGTCTAAGAGACTTGGGTAACAACTGATATGAAATTATGAAAGTAATGATAATGATGGATTTAGTCTTCGTGGCATGATAACTGGGTTTCAAAAATCCCTATATGATGGGACAGGTATGAAGGAGAGATGATATGTAACCTCGGAATGAGGCATGCTAGTGGAATGAAATGATAATGATGAAGGTGAGGTGTATAGAATGAAATACATGTGAAATTGATAACATGAGTATGGAATGGTGACTAAAGAAAATCGTTAGTGGAAATCTTAGGCATGTTGCCTTTAAATTGAGAAATTCATGATGAACTATGTGTTAAGTTTTAATATGGTTATTTGAAGTTGTAAGTATGATCTAGTGTATGAAGGTTAATGAGTGAATTCGTGATTGAAAGCGTTGAAATGACTGATGAGAGGTATGAATTGTAAAGTGTGGTCCATTGGGGACCAGATAAAGGTCTTGAGAGAGAGATTCGCCATTGTGTTTTGGTGAAGTTGTTGAACTTTTAAGGATAGATTGACAGTTTAGCACAGAAATGGTGCTGTAAAGGTAAAGAGTTGAGGTGAAATTGCATGTTATAGGTTAAGAACATGAGAAAAGCAAAGTGTGTATATATGAGTTGTGGCTAAATGCAAAAAATGGGAATTGCCCCTCAGAAAGTAAAAAGGATGGTGAGCGTGAACTAGATGATTACTCGGTGAGTTACACTGAAAGGCTGTGAGATTCCATAATAGTGTTTGATGTGAAATAAGAAATGTGAAAGAGATTGATGACAAGAGTAATACTCCGTGGAGATAAAATTCAAAGAAGGAAAATTGTGGCTGTATTGTGCCAATAAGTAAGAGTTGCCTGTGTGGCACAGATTGAATAGGATGTAGCATAACCCTATGGGTATATTGGTTGATATGTTAATTTGGTAGGAAAACCTGCCAAGAGAAAATATGGGCTATATGTGCTAGGTAGCCGGACTTGTGAAAAGAAATTGAAAAGCATATGAAAAGAAATTGGCTTGGTAAAGCAGAGAAAGTGCACAACTGTGTGGTGCACTCCGGTTGTTCACATGTGGTGTCACCGGTTGAGATTGAGATTGGGAAGGACTTGAGGTCTCCCATTGGGCCTTTGAAAGGCAAGACTATTGTGAAATGTGGCTGAAAAGCCAAAAGATAAAAACGTAAATAATTACTTTGGTGTCCGCGCACTGGATGAGGCTTCTTGGGTACGGGGGACTGAGATTCTCTGGCTGTATCCCGAGTTAGCATATGTGCATAGTTGATTTTGCGGACAAAATTCCTAAAAGGTGGGGTGAATATAACACCTCGGAAAAGTAAATGTGAAATTATGTGATAAAATATGGGATTAAGAGGGAAGGATTAGTGAAAATCCGAGAATTAGGGCCAAAATGGGCAAAAAGGGCAAAATGGTAAATTGCCAAAGACGTGAACCGAGGCATGAAAAATGGAGTTAGAGAATTAATATGACAAAAATAATGATGGAAATGGAATCAGGACGGAAAATTGAGTGAGTAGGCAAAGTTGGGAAAAAATTGATGAATAGTGATTTTTAAGTGTTAAATACTGCGGTACGAGTGTACCGATAAGTGTGAAATTTTTATGAGAATTTTGAGGAAAGAAAAATATGACATGGACTGGAAAAATATGTAGATTAAGAATATATGATCAGAATTTTTATCGGAGTGAAAGTTAGATCGCGTGTGGGACCCGTGTGACCGAAGTCACTTGACCCCCACCCTCTTTTTCTTCTTTCTTCCTTCCTTTTCTTCTCTTGTGCGCGCAACTCCCTGGAGAAAAACCAAAAACACACCCATCCTTCATCTTTCTCCCATTTCTTCATTTCTTCACCGAATCGCTTGATTCCGGTGTCGAAATCTATTGTAAACAACCTTCTAGATCCATTGGTAACACTTAGAAGCCTTGAATCCACCTCCTTGGCCGCGTTTTTGGGCAAAAACAGATCCGACCCATAGTGTTCATGGAGCTTTCTTGGAGGTTTTGATCTTCTTGTGGTTTAGTGAAGCCTTGGTGGTGATCATACAACACATTGTGAGTATATTTGTGGTATTGTTATGGTTGAATTCATAGATCTAGAAATTTGTGTTCAAACCTTTGATTTTAGATGTGTGATGATAGAGAGCCCAAATGGAAAAATGCTATTAGATGAAAAGGCCTTAGAATGATGCATGAAAGCTAGAAATGCTATGATAAATTTTGGTGAAAAAGTTGGATTTTAACTTCGGAAAATTTGTGAAGATTTCATGAAAATTGGTATGTGGTGTAATTGGATAATTGAATGATGGACCATTGGAATAGATTGATAATATGATTATATGATTAGTGTGTGTGTTAAAATGGAATTGAAAACCTTGTAGAATGAACCTTTGAGGAATTCGAACCATAGAGGGGTTTGGAGGAAAAATGATATAAAAATGATGTAGTGGAAGTTGAATGATTGAAAATGATGTTTAATTGGATGATAGTATAGTGTGGTAAAGTGGAATGAGAAGAAAGAATGTGTGATTCATGGTGTAATTGGTAAATTAACCTAGAAAAGAGATTGAAGTAAAATGGTATGGAAAAAAATAGCCTTTGGCCTAGGTGATTTAAATGATGATTAATTGTGTAAATGAATGGTTGACATTGGAATTGTATTGATAATCATGTTGTGGATTATCTAGGTTGCCTCTTTTGGACGCTTTGGAAGCGGGTAAGCTTGGAGCTTACGTTTGGAGCATGGGCTCGGTATTGAGGTAACCTTTGGAACTGGGGTTTAGCCCTTGTGTGCTCCACCACACCTAGTGGAAGGTTGTGGTTGGATTTTGTGTTTATGGCATTGTGTGGTTATGTGCTTGTATGCCATATTGCTTGAATTGTGTGAAAATTGTTTGGTCACTGGCCAGTTGACGAGTGGAGTTTGGACATCCGCTGGGTTCATCCTTGTGAGAATGCCAGTCGGGTATTGCCGTGGAGTCGACTCTGGGAGCGGCGCCAGGATGATCCAAACGGGGACGTCCGCCGGATAGGGCTCATGAGGAGTTCCGGTTGGGTATTGCCATGGAGTCTTCTCAACCATGGGAGAGGCGCCAGGACTGTCTCGGGAGTTATATGATGGAGTCCTTGAACATGAATCCATGAGTGGATGTTCTCGGGTTGTCTCCAGTTGATGGGTGATATTGTATTACATGCATATTATATGATGTTGTATTTGCACATTGAGTGAGCCATGGGGTGGAGAAACCTCCAGGGCCCTTGGTTTACTGAGATATATTTATATATCTCACCCCGTGTTGTGGGGCATCATTTCAAGTTAGGTTGAGCCTGGAAGAGTGGAGCATGAGGTGCATGTTGGAGGCACCATGGGATGAGCATTGGATAGGGACACATCTTGCATATGTTTTATGCTTTAGACTTAGGCCATGAACTAGTGCATGTTGAAAATGCCATGCTTGTATGTTCATGATTACTTGTTAAGTCTTTCAATTTGATGTATATGTAGAACTTTAGTATATGTTGTATAACTGAGTGAGCATGGGACTTGTCCATTGCCACATTCATTGTAATTGAAGCCTTGGTGAATATGTTGTAAAATGGACCATATTTGATGTAAAATGGCCATGATGTTAAGGACTTTGTATATGATACATAATTGAATGAAAATGCATGTTTGAAGGGCCTAGAGCCTAAATTATAGTATGTTTAAGTGTTGTGTGGAGTACTAAGAGGTTAGGGATGGATTACACAACCCTTCTTGGGCTTAAAATGCTGTAATCTGTCACTTTTACTGCATAGTAATCGATTACCCAAGCATGGTAATCGATTACCATGCAACAGGGGATGAAATTTGGCTACTGTCTTCACTGGTAATCGATTACTGAGGCTTGGTAATCGATTACCATGTGAGGTAATCGATTACCCAAGGTTGGTAATCGATTACCAGAACAGAGGAATTGAAAAATTGGCTACTGCCTCATTTTTGACAGGTGGTAATCGATTACCACCCACTGGTAATCGATTACCACAGTGTAAATTTTGAAAAATTGAGTTTTCTAGACTAAAAGAAAGGGGCTTAACTTGATGGGTAGAACTCCACATGATGCGTGGTTTGAAACCACGCGTAACTAATGTAATGGGGTAGAACTTGGTAAGAAATGAAAATAAGTTGATGAGTTTTAAACGAGTTGAAATGAAACGAAAGATTAGTGCTGTTGTTAAGCTGGATGCTTCCGCGTATTGCATTTACAATTATAGTGTTGTTTTAATTGATTACGGAATAGGTTATGGTTATAAAAAGGAATATGATAAAAAGGAAAAAGTTTGCCCGTAAATTAATTAACCCAACTACTGTGATTGTAACTGCGCTTAATATCATAATCAATGTTAACAATACCGGTACGTAACGGGCTGTTACACAATGCACCGCAGGCAAATCCACTGTCCACTAAGCGGGCTTCTTGCCCGAAGCTCCTCCCGGCTCATAGTGACCTGAAATGTGGTCCCCCAAACACGGGGTGAGATATACAAATATATCTCAGTAAACCAATGGAGCTAGAGGCTCTCTTGTAACACCCACTCTTGTATGCATCCAAGAGGGTTGTTTGCTAAATCGTATTAGAGTTGCAGCGGTAAAGAACTCAGTTAATTAAAAACTTTATCAAATAACATTTAAATTGGAGACTTGCAAAAGTCCAGGTTTGATCCTCATAAAAATAATTTGAGAAAGATGAGATTGTTTATCGAACATAGAAAATTTCATTGATAAAACCCTTTGCTGAATTTTCTACGCTTTTCAGAAAACCTTGCTGTCTTATAAAATCCGTATAAAATCGAATTTAGATGCGATAAAAAATATTCCAAGCTTCTGAAAAACTAGACATCCGGGGCATCGCGTACATATAAATTATGCGCGATTCGGAGGTGAATAGCCCCGCGGAACAGGACACGTAAAACGCTTGTGAATCCTGTCCGTTTTCTGGAAACAGGCTGTAAGGCGAAGCTTATAAAAATTTGTACAAATTTCGTATAAAGATGAAACCTGTCCAGTTTGAAAGTACATTCCCGGGGCTTCGCGTGCATATAAAATAATAGTAAAACGGAGTTCGTTTGCCCCTTGAAACATGACCCGTAAACTACCGGTAAACTGTTAAAATTCAGCACCTAGTAAATCGTTCAAAAATTCTTTTCACAATGTTTCCAAAACAGCCACTGTTCATAAAAGACTTAACAGAGTTCAAGTATTAACTTCATCAATCATCAAAGTTCTCAACATATACAAGATCATACAGTCATCCAGCAATTAAAGAGCAACAGCAAAAGTCCAATCAACAACAGACATCCATACACTCACGTCTTCAAGTGTGCTTTCCTTTTTCCTGCCATTTTATGAAAATAGCAGCCCCTAGGGGTGAGAATAATCCCAGTAGTGTGGCAACAAAACCAATAATATAACAGTATTAACTAGGCACAAAATCCTAAACAGTCACTTCAACATATCCTTGTTCCTTTTCCTTTTTCCTTTTCATCATATTCATATATTGCGTATATAACGCCTTTCCTTTGCGCTTTTAGCACCGTCGTGCGCGCACTTCACAGTGGAATCAAATATACCCTTGGCACCTGAGCTCCATGTGGATTCCAACTGTGGGCCTATGCGGACTGATGCCAAGTGTCCCATACCCCGGTACCTTGGGGATGCCTATATGATGTTTGCTCAAACACATGGTCCTGTACATAACTATTCTAAAACAAGGCCTATATGATCTTGATACATGCATGTCATGCTACGCTTTCACACACAAAGCGTAAAAATGCGGTATGATGTAAGATGCATGCTTATATACCTTTCATATAGCCATCACGTCACATTTTTGGCAGTTTCCTTTCATCATAATTTTTGACAGTTTCCTTTCACATAATACTTTTACGGAATATGGAGCATCATGTCACAATTTTATACCAGTAGTCAATAGTCACATTAGGTAATATCGCCTGACACTTACCTCAAGTCTTTAACATTCTTTTATCATAACATCACCAATCAGACAGCCAAATATCAATCAAGCAGTCCAATGAGCTAGGATCTTGTGCACCTAAACAAATAGATATATATACATATCCAATCAGAATTTATTCCATGGCACCATATACATCACATAGAGTTTCCCGAGGGTAGGATTCCTTGCACCTAATTAATCAATTACCAATTCAAAACTGCATTTTATTATTTACTATACATCAAATGTACTTTCCACGCTGCCAAATAGTTTTAACTAAAATACCAAGCTTCATATACTAAATTAACTCCTTACTTGATTGCTTTAATTTTTCTCCCATAATTAATTAGGTATCGTGACTTTAAATTCCTTATACATGTACCCAGATTTTTTTATGACCGTCCATAAGAGGCCACTAATTTACCATGTAAATACATTACCTATTAGGTTTAGGAAAACAACCAGGTACTACTAACTAATCATTTACATGACACTGCCTACACGGTTTGGAGTGCGCAAAGATGCATACAGCATGCAGCCCACAAGGCTAAAACACATACAAGGCTTGATTCCAAAAGGATTTCATGATTTTTACACTACTTTAATTTTTCCAACTTAAAGTTTGTTTCACCTATAGATAGCAAGTGATGTAACCAGAATTTCCATACATGTGGGTTTGGTTCTTAGCCCTAAACAAGTGCTTCCAATATTCATTTATACAACTGTCAAAACCCACAATTCCTTGTGCACACAGGTTCGATTTACATTATCACTAGGTTCTTATAAATTTCCTTTAACAAAACACTATCAATTTCTAATCAAGTAACGAAGTCCTAAGGCAGCCTATACATTCCAATTCGGTTTTTGGCCAGAACTACGTGCACAAAATCAATTTATTTGCATAACATTTCCTTTGAGGCTTACGGTTAAGTGAACACAGCCACAAGCAAGCTGTACATACTATTTTAACACAAGCAAGTCTTAACCAAATTTCATGACCCAGGGACCGGTCTATCAACATTAAGGGAGCTATATTTCAAGCTCCTAAAATTCATTCTTAAGGTTTACATGCATCAATAGGCAAGGGTCTGGAGGCTGAACAACAAGGAAGAAAAGGCAGAAAACTAACTTCTTAAATCAATTAAGCAAAGCGAAACAGAGGAGGAAAATAAAAGGGATTGATTTTCGCTGGTACCTCCTTGCTTGTACACTAATAGCTTGCCACATAACCAAGGAGTTTGTCACCGATTTTTGGTTCCAATTCCTCACACCCCTACTGTCCAAGGTTCACGATTTCAGCTACATGCAAAACACTCCTACTCCCAAAGATTCAATCTTTCCGCTGCATGCAAACGGAACTCCTTTCAAAAACCGAAATGAGTATGAGGAGACAAGGATGTAAGGGAGAAGGGATGAAGGATTGAGTATGAAGAGACATATATGTACGAAGAAATAACAAGGAATCAGTGAAGATACTTCACCTCCTCGCTGTTTGTTGTTCATCCGACTAAGGAAAGGAGAATGAGAAGATGAGGACTTGAATGCGGTCCTAAAGACGGGTCCCTGGCCGAACCAAGTAAGGAGGATGTCTAGCTTATGCTGAATCCACAAGCAAAAAAAAGAGTTCCTCAACAAATCTCAGGGAGGGGTGGCAGAACAAGAAGATAGGGGCATAACACTTCACTACACTTCCTTGCTGTTGAATTCTCGGTCAAACTAGGAGAGAGAAGAAAATTGGATGCTGAGTTCCTCTCCTTCTGGACTCTCACCCTTGTGATGAGAAGAAGAAACGTGAGC
>JAVKPL010012303.1:0-7500 GCA_032173675.1 Gastrolobium villosum | reverse complement strand
CGATGCGGGATGAAACTTGGATGATATTAATGAGTTAGTTATAAAGTAATGAGGCTGTTATGTGTGGAGTTATGTTATTCATATCAATGATTAATGAGTCAGTTATAAAGTAATGAGGCTGTTACGTGTGGAGTTATGTTATTCAGATCAATGAAGAGGATTGCGATGCGGGATGAAACTTGGATGATATTAATGAGTTAGTTATAAAGTAATGAGGTTGTTATGTGTGGAGTTATGTTATTCATATCAATGATTAATGAGTCAGTTATAAAGTAATGAGGCTGTTACGTGTGGAGTTATGTTATTCAGATCAATGAAGAGGATTGCGATGCGGGATGAAACTTGGATGATATTAATGAGTTAGTTATAAAGTAATGAGGCTGTTATGTGTGGAGTTATGTTATTCATATCAATGATTAATGAGTCAGTTATAAAGTAATGAGGCTGTTACGTGTGGTGTTATGTTATTCAGATCAATGAAGAGGATTGCGATGCGGGATGAAACTTGGATGATATTAATGAGTTAGTTATAAAGTAATGAGGCTGTTATGTGTGGAGTTATGTTATTCATATCAATGATTAATGAGTCAGTTATAAAGTAATGAGGCTGTTACGTGTGGAGTTATGTTATTCAGATCAATGAAGAGGATTGCGATGCGGGATGAAACTTGGATGATATTAATGAGTTAGTTATAAAGTAATGAGGCTGTTATGTGTGGAGTTATGTTATTCATTGATTGATATTAATGAGTCAGTTATAAAGTAATGAGGCTGTTATGTGTGGAGTAATGAGGCTGTCATGTGTGGAGTTATGTTATTCATTGATTGATATTAATGAGTGTAACACCCACTCTTGTATGCATCCAAGAGGGTTGTTTGCTAAATCGTATTAGAGTTGCAGCGGTAAAGAACTCAATTAATTAAAAACTTTATCAAATAACATTTAAATTGGAGATTTAATGTTTATAAAGTAATGAGGCTGTTATGTGTGGAGTTAAGTTATTCATATGAAAAAGTCCAGGTTTGATCCTCATAAAAATAATTTGAGAAAGATGAGATTGTTTATCGAACATAGAAAATTTCATTGATAAAACCCTTTGCTGAATTTTCTACGCTTTTCAGAAAACCTTGCTGTCTTATAAAATCTGTATAAAATCGAATTTAGATGCGATAAAAAATATTCCAAGCTTCTGAAAAACTAGACATCCGGGGCATCGCGTACATATAAATTATGCGCGATTCGGAGGTGAATAGCCCCGCGGAACAGGACACGTAAAACGCTTGTGAATCCTGTCCGTTTTCTGGAAACAGGCTGTAAGGCGAAGCTTATAAAAATTTGTACAAATTTCGTATAAAGATGAAACCTGCACAGTTTGAAAGTACATTCCCGGGGCTTCGCGTGCATATAAAATAATAGTAAATCGGAGTTCGTTTGCCCCTTGAAACATGACCCGTAAACTACCGGTAAACTGTTAAAATTCAGCACCTAGTAAATCGTTCAAAAATTCTTTTCGCAATGTTTCCAAAACAGCCACTGTTCATAAAAGACTTAACAGAGTTCAAGTAATAACTTCATCAATCATCAAAGTTCTCAACATATACAAGATCATACAGTCATCCAGCAATTAAACAGCAATAGCAAAAGTCCAATCAACAGCAGACATCCATACACTCACGTCTTCAAGTGTGCTTTCCTTTTTCCTGCCATTTTATGAAAATAGCAGCCCCAAAGGGGTGAGAATAATCCCAGTAGTGTGGCAACAAAACCAATAATATAACAGTATTAACTAGGCACAAAATCATAAACAGTCGCTTCAACATATCCTTGTTCCTTTTCCTTTTTCCTTTTCATCATATTCATATATATAGCGCATATAACGCCTTTCCTTTTCATCATATCATATATATTGCGTATATAACGCCTTTCCTTTGCGCTTTTAGCACCGTCGTGCGCGCACTTCACAGTGGAATCAAATACCCTTGGCACCTGAGCTCCATGTGGATTCCAACTGTGGGCCCATGCGGACTGATGCCAAGTGTCCCATACCCCGGTACCTTGGGGATGCCTATATGATGCTTGCTCAAACACATGGTCCTGTACATAACTATTCTAAAACAAGGCCTATATGATCTTGATACATGCATGTCATGCTATGCTTTCACACACAAAGCGTAAAAATGCGGTATGATGTAAGGTGCATGCTTATATACCTTTCATATAGCCATCACGGCACATATACTTTTCATATGCGTTATGCTGCCACATAACGTCTTTACCTCATAATCATATAGCCATCACGGCACATTTTTGACAGTTTCCTTTCATCATAAGGAACATAATACTTTTACGGAGTATGGAGCATCATGTCACAATTTTATACCAGTAGTCAATAGTCACATTAGGTAATATCGCCTGACACTTACCTCAAGTCTTTAACATTCTTTTATCATAACATCACCAATCAGACAGCCAAATATCAATCAAGCAGTCCAATGAGCTAGGATCTTGTGCACCTAAACAAATAGATATATATACATATCCAATCAGAATTTATTCCATGGCACCATATACATCACATAGAGTTTCCCGAGGGTAGGATTCCTTGCACCTAATTAATCAATTACCAATTCAAAACTGCATTTTATTATTTACTATACATCAATGTACTTTCCACGCTGCCAAATAGTTTTAACTAAAATACCAAGCTTCATATACTAAATTAACTCCTTACTTGATTGCTTTAATTTTTCTCCCATAATTAATTAGGTATCGTGACTTTAAATTCCTTATACATGTACCCAGATTTTTTTATGACCGTCCATAAGAGGCCACTAATTTACCATGTAAATACATTACCTATTAGGTTTAGGAAAACAACCAGGTACTACTAACTAATCATTTACATGACACTGCCTACACGGTTTGGAGTGCGCAAAGATGCATACAGCATGCAGCCCACAAGGCTAAAACACATACAAGGCTTGATTCCAAAAGGATTTCATGATTTTTACACTACTTTAATTTTTCCAACTTAAAGTTTGTTTCACCTATAGATAGCAAGTGATGTAACCAGAATTTCCATACATGTGGGTTTGGTTCTTAGCCCTAAACAAGTGCTTCCAATATTCATTTATACAACTGTCAAAACCCACAATTCCTTGTGCACACAGGTTCGATTTACATTATCACTAGGTTCTTATAAATTTCCTTTAACAAAACACTATCAATTTCTAATCAAGTAACGAAGTCCTAAGGCAGCCTATACATTCCAATTCGGTTTTTGGCCAGAACTACGTGCACAAAATCAATTTATTTGCATAACATTTCCTTTGAGGCTTACGGTTAAGTGAACACAGCCACAAGCAAGCTGTACATACTATTTTAACACAAGCAAGTCTTAACCAAATTTCATGACCCAGGGACCGGTCTATCAACATTAAGGGAGCTATATTTCAAGCTCCTAAAATTCATTCTTAAGGTTTACATGCATCAATAGGCAAGGGTCTGGAGGCTGAACAACAAGGAAGAAAAGGCAGAAAACTAACTTCTTAAATCAATTAAGCAAAGCGAAACAGAGGAGGAAAATAAAAGGGATTGATTTTCGCTGGTACCTCCTTGCTTGTACACTAATAGCTTGCCACATAACCAAGGAGTTTGTCACCGATTTTTGGTTCCAATTCCTCACACCCCTACTGTCCAAGGTTCACGATTTCAGCTACATGCAAAACACTCCTACTCCCAAAGATTCAATCTTTCCGCTGCATGCAAACGGAACTCCTTTCAAAAACCGAAATGAGTATGAGGAGACAAGGATGTAAGGGAGAAGGGATGAAGGATTGAGTATGAAGAGACATATATGTACGAAGAAATAACAAGGAATCAGTGAAGATACTTCACCTCCTCGCTGTTTGTTGTTCATCCGACTAAGGAAAGGAGAATGAGAAGATGAGGACTTGAATGCGGTCCTAAAGACGGGTCCCTGGCCGAACCAAGTAAGGAGGATGTCTAGCTTATGCTGAATCCACAAGCAAAAAAAAGAGTTCCTCAACAAATCTCAGGGAGGGGTGGCAGAACAAGAAGATAGGGGCATAACACTTCACTACACTTCCTTGCTGTTGAATTCTCGGTCAAACTAGGAGAGAGAAGAAAATTGGATGCTGAGTTCCTCTCCTTCTGGACTCTCACCCTTGTGATGAGAAGAAGAAACGTGAGCTGGTTCTTAGTGTTCTTCTAGGAGAGACTTACGGTCTAGAGCAGGAGGGCAAGGTAAGGTTTAGTTGGACCAAAGTTGATGAGGTACAATCTTTGCTTTGAGTTCAATGCTACTAGCTTGCGATTTAAGAGGATGGAGGGAAGAAATAGGGCTGAGTTGTGTGCTGAAGGTCAAGACCAGAATCTGCTACATTACTCCCAAGGTGCACACAAGCCGCGAGGGAAGTAAGGGAGGCGTGAAAGGCTTGGCCAACAACAACACATGCAAACCGAAAGTTCTCCTTCCATAGGCTGCATGGAGCGTCTGGAGGCTTTTGTTAACAAGAATTGAAACATAAGAATCAGCTTTGCAGTCTAAGGGAAGGGAGGACTTCAAGGCCGACGCATGCAGAGGCAAAGGAATTCATTAGGCGTGCATGCTCGAGGGAGGATCACAAGGGAGTCCTTGGCCGGTGCATGGAAGAGATCTTCCAAGTGTCCTCCTTGTGGCAAAGTGGCGTACATGCAAGAGGTGAGGATGAGCAAGTGGCGAGTATGCAGGGAAATGGAATGCATGTGGCGAATATGTAAGGGAGATGGGATGCATGTGACGCATGCAAGGGGAAATTTCCAAGTGTTCAAAGGTGCAGTACGTGTGGCGAACAAGCAAGAGAGTGGAGGCAAGTGGCAAACATGTAGAGAGAATGGAACACAAGTGGCGGACAACAAAAGAAAGGGATGGCATGTGTCGTACATGCAGGTAGTCTTGAGGGTTAGGTGTCAAGCATGCAAGTGAGGGTTTGACTATTGCTACAAGCTGCCAAATTGTTCCATGCGCATGGGTAGAGGATGGGAGGGTTCATTTGGGCTGAACTAGTCCCTTCTACAAGGTTTTGGGCCGTGGCACTAGCAAAGAAAGTGGTCCAAAACTAATTCTCCAATTGACTCACTAATTTTTCTCATATACAAGCCCCACAAATTCCTAGCCCAAAACTACAACTTAGTAAATGTAACCTATGTATATGTTATAAATCGAATCAATCCTACCCTTCAAAGCTCAGTGTTTCACACTCTACATAAGTAACTTATATAACCCACATATAATTGTACCTAGATTTAGTTGTCCTTAGTTTAATTTAAGTTCACACTAAGTATGTATACATGTATAAGTAAGAAAAGTCATGCTTCTATATTATTGATGATAAGTTATATAAGTTCCTAACTTTTAGGGGATGTTACACTCTCCCCAACTTAATTTGAAGTTTGTCCTCAAACTTCGCTTTACCATCCTAAAATTTGTCTAAGTCTCCCACACCTACCTCCTGTCTAAACTTCGATCCTATTGACTAAAATCATAACAAAATTCCACATTAATAAGGTTGCAAGAAGTTAAATAACCACAACAACACATCTTACATCCAACATTTTAATGGAAGGATCTTCATCAAATTCCAAATTTTCAATCAGATGATGTATTCATATCATTTAAGGGGATCCCTGGTATAATTATGTTAAAGGCTTCAAGCTACATTGGAATTGATATACAAGGAACAACAAAATCCTATACATGCACGGCAACAATTCAAAGTTATTCCAGCACTCGCCTACTCACATCCAACATGCAGCAAGATAAGGGTGCTATGGGATTCTTTTAAAATAATCATAATTTTCCATGACATATAGAAACATTTGAAACATCAGACCTACAACATGAAACTTAAACAATGAATTTTATTTCTTTTTATTAAAAAGCTGCTAACCCAAATAAGCGCACTTCCAAAAAATTTTAATTTACACATAAAATTTCCACCATTGATGCAAGCAACAGAGAAATTTCTTTGTGGTACAGACTCGAGTAAAAGACAATTTGACACTAGAGGTTACCACAACCAAAGGCCGAAAACCTTTCATATCCACTTACTTCAAGAATTGAGTTATTCATGCAATCATTTATTTCGGGATGGAGCTTTTAATAGGGAAGTATCACTTTCAATATCAATCAGAAAGTTCTGTGCAACATATAGTAGATGGGTGCAGTTCACAGTTCGACATTTCAAAAATAATTTTTTTTTTTTTTTTCCTTTAAATCCAATTACAGTTCAACACCATGAGGAATACTAGACACCATCAAGTTATTTACTTTGAGGTATAAATAAAGTATACAGAATTAATCCAAACAACCTACATGCCAAATACAAAGCATTTTGTCAAAACATTTTATCCTTCAGTTCGCTTCAGTTAATTTAAAGAAAAGACCAAAAGAATTTCAAGTGCTAATCGAACTAGCTACTCATGCGTTCACTTAAGTCAAAAACCAACAGAATACTATGCTTCACAGTTCCAAATAGAATGCATCAAATAAAGACACTGATCTAAACAGTAAGGATTCATATGAATCTATTTCCATGGTCTGAATACACATGCAATAAGATCAAAAGAATGGCTGACCCTAGGATTTTTCATAGAGTAAAAATTTACTTCCCATAGCGTGTGCTACCTCATTACTTTTCCCTAAAAATCTGATCCCATTAACACATAAACATTAAATAACTTCATTTATTTCATCCAAAGAAATTATCAACTCACCTTGATCGTCCAAAGCAAAATAACACACCTCACCTTAAGAGTTCAACGAAATGGTCATGGAAAGTAGGTGAGGGTTTCCAAACAGAAACAAGGACAAGGCACATTATAACCAATCCAAGAAAACCCATGAAATCAAAGACACGATGAATACTCACATGTATAAGTGATCGCATTTCATCATCATAAGACATACCAGTAAAAGCATTAAGTAGGGGGATTCAAAACAACTGACATCAACAACCATAGACTCATTGATATGTTTACAGTGGAACTTAGATATTAAAATGAAGTGACAGACATAGTGATGGGTTCAATTAAAATTATGCACCAAAAGTTTACGGTTAATTGATTAATATAGGATGATAACATAATGATGGGTTCAAATAAAATCAGACATAATTGTAAGCACGATCAAGATACACAAGTAATTTATATAGCATGCAAACTACAACCTAGTATCGTGTAGGTCACTCAAATTCAGGTTCTTAGTGGAGCTCTATGTAGTTCCTATGTCAAGCTTTCTATATACCAACTATATCCCCAGTATATAGAAAGTAGTTCCTGGCTGCACAAAATTCCTATAAGTTTAAACATTCTTGGTGAAATTTGAAATTTAGCCTACATAATACAATTGCATACAATCATACCAGTATCGTTTTAACATTCTCCATCAAACCATTTTATTCTGCACAACCGTACCTATATACATATTATTCTTTCAA
>JAVKPL010012302.1:2500-61049 GCA_032173675.1 Gastrolobium villosum | reverse complement strand
TTAGAATTTAAATTTTAAAAATACAAACCAAGCATTCAAAAAACATTAAATGTTTTGTTTTTAAATTAGACACTTGTAATCCTTTTTATCCTTTTTAAACAGATATTAAAATTTAAAGTTTAAATTTGTTAGTTTTTGTTTGAGTCAAATTTAGAATTTAAATTTTAAAAATACAAACCAAGCGTTCAAAAAATAGTAAATTTTTTTTTTTAAATTAGACGTTCGAAATCCTTTTTATCCTTTTTACTTTTATATGGTTAAAATTTTAAAAACCTTTCATAAATTTCTACCACAGTAATAAATTTAAATATTTTTGTTATGCATGCAGACGTTGACTATTTTCTAATTTTCGTAGCAACGAATGATGAGTGAAAGAAACGAGCTTAATTAGGGGGAAACCCATTCTGTTTGATATTCTCAAATTTATTGATTCTTATTGCAATTTAGTATATAAATTATGAAAAAAAGATATTATGACAGCTAATGAGATTGTTATATAAAAAAAAAATTCTGTATTCCATTTAAAATTAATTGTAACATAAAATCCATTATTCATTTCTTTAATGAATCTGTTATAGAATCAATGTAATAAAAAAACATTATTCCATCACCAATATGTTGCAATCCATAATTATTCAAAATTTATATGGAAGTTATATTTCGCACAAAATTACAACTAATTAGCTAGAGGGGCTGTATTGTGGAATTTGTGGTGAATCAATTTCCATTCCAATTCCTTAAGATATATAAATTTTCTTAGTGATAGTCAATCACAACCCTATCAAAACTCGTTACAAAAAGCTATCAATTGAGTTTTACTATAGTGATGAACGCACAGCTTATGTTATTCATCTCAAATGAATAAAGAAAAAATAAATCAAAATTAACACCAATAATTTCATATTCAAATCTGCAATTTGAAGCATGAATTGCATAACAATCATTTAGTGATGATAAAGCCTCTAAATTGAAACAAGAATTTACAACTTTTAATAATTAATTAAGTAACAAATCAAGATCCGAAAATTCTACTTTGGAGGTTTCATCAGTAATCAACGAGGAACCTCTCAAAATCCGTTCCAAGAAAACAATCACAATTGAATTTCTTAACAATGAAGATATGAAGTTATATTATTGTTCATCTCAAATGAATAAAGAAAAAAAATGAAACATTATAAATAACGATAATTTCTTATTCAAATTTGCAATTTGAAGCCTGAATCACATAACATAACATCATTGATAATAAATTAAAAAGCCTCTAAAAATAGAAACAAACAATTTAGGACTCTAAAGCTTAAGTGATAAATCAATATAAGAAGATTCAGCTTTGGAGGCTTCTTCTGGCACAGAATGATGATCAGCAGTGGCTGTTAGCGTTGGTATATTTGTTGCTTGGCTTGATGGATTGGTAGCAGCATTTGCAGAAAGAGAAAATCTTCTAGCGATAGCATCATTATCATCATCTAGCCTTGAACTTGGACTTGCACCACTTTTCAGAATTCCAAAGCCACCAAGTGCTGAAGAGTTTAGAATTCTCTGATCCTGATTTGACCAAGCATGACCATACATGGAACTAGTGGAGTACCAAGAAGGATAAAAAGGTTTGTGAATCATGGAGTCCCTTTGAACCCCAAGTGCATTGTTATTAAAGGATCCTTCATAAAAATTAGAAAGTGTTGAATAAGGGTAATAAGGAAAGTGATCGAAACTACCAGCACCAACACCAAGGGTTCGACGACGTTTTGCAAATGCACGCTCTCCTTTATGAGCGTTTTGATGCCCTCCCAAAGCTTGTGACTTAGAGAATTTTCTCTTGCAAAAGTTGCATGAGAAACTCTTTGCCTCTGTCTTTGAGTTTCTGTTTTCATCAATATTGTCATGAACCCTAGACTTAGATGAACCAACAACATTATTACCTGATGGGTTGAACAGATCAAGTTCAACCTTTGGTTCAGGAGCAACAACCTTATCCCCATTGGAAAGCTTCAAGAGATCTAGCAGCGCCAAGGGTTAGGAACCGGAAGCCCGATCTAGGTCAGGATTGAGACCCATCTCCCTCGATTTCATCATATTCTCATCTTTAGAAGTTGATGAGATGCTAGAGGCTTCAGGGGGAGAAGGATTCACACCGTGTGATGCCATGGCAGAAAAGTTAACAAACATTGTAACTTTTGAATCTATGTGAGAATTGTAACTTTTGAATCTCTGTGTGAGAATGGGATTGTAAGAAGCAGGCACAATGAAGGTTATTTATAGAGTTTCAATGCAATATCTGCATTAATGAAGAAGTTATTCATAGAGTTTCAATGCAATATCTGCATTAATGAAGAAGATCTCATTTTGTGTTTGTATTTTGAATTATTACATCAACAAAATATCAAAATATTCTTAATCACAAAAACTTCCACGGGATGAGTTGTGTTAGTAAATCACAACTTAAATGTAGTTCAAATATGATATCAACCTTGAAGCGGAATTGATATATTTCACAAATTTTCCTAGCAAAGAAGTCTCTTGAAGAGGCTACCGAAGAAGATATGAAATATAATATCGGCTTAATTAATGACCATTATTTTTTCTGAAATACATTTTTTTAAATATATTTTCTCTTATAATATGGCTAGATATATGAAATAATATGATATTTGACATTGCATCCAGTAAAATTTTCAATTTAATTTTTTTCCTTTCCCAGAAATGGACTCAACGATTGGGGGTAACCCATTCTGTTTATATTTTCAAATTTATTGATTTTTATTGCAATTTAGTATATAAATTATGAAAAAGAATATTATGATACCTAATGAGATTGTTATATAAAAAATAAATAAATCCGTATTCCATTCAAAACTAATTGTAACGTAAAATCCATTATTTATTTCTTTAATGAATCCGTTATAAAATCAATGTAATAAAGTTGGAGCGCATAAATATGGTGACTCAGACTACCGGAGGATCACACACACACAAATAAATAAATAAAGATGGTGAAGCAAATATATTTAGGAGATCTTACTGATTAATAGCATGAAGAAACCGTAAGTTGACGCTCTTTCTCTCATCCAGCAACTGGAAAAGAAACAAGACAAAGAACCAGTGCAAAGCTAGGTAAATACACAAAAAAACAAAGTACGAAATAATAACAATCACTTTTCTAGACGACTCCACTTTCATTCCATTTATTATTTCATAAATCAATTTCATATATATATATATAGGAACATATTAAAATTTAAATTAGTTAGTTTTTTTTTGAGTCAAATTTAGAATTTAAATTTTAAAAATAAAAACCAAGCGTTCAAAAAAATAGTAAATATTTTGTTTTTAAATTTGACGCTCAAAGTCTTTTTTATCCTTTTTAAACAGATATTAAAACTTAAATTTTAAATTTTGTTAGTTTTTGTTTGAGTAAAATTTAGAATTTAAAAGGATACCAAAAAAAATTAGAATTTAAATTTTAAAAATACAAACCAAGCATTCAAAAAACAATAAATTTTTTGTTTATAAATTAGACGCTCGAAATCCTTTTTTATCCTTTTGAATCAGATATTAAAATTTAAAGTTTAAATTAGTTAGTTTTTGTTTGAGTCAAATTTAGACGCTCGAAATCCTTTTTAAATAGATATTAAAATTGTAAGTTTATGTTTGAGTCAAATTTAGAATTTAAATTTTAAAAATACAAACCCAGCGTTAAGAAAACAATAAATTTTCTCTTTTTAAATTAGACACTCGAAATCCTTTATATTTATTTTTACTTTTTTGTATGGTTAAAATTTTTAAAACCTTTCATGAATTTCTACCACAGTAAGAAATTTAAATATTTTTGTTATGAATGCAGATGTTGACTATTTTCTAATTTTGTATCAAAGAATGATGAGTGACAGAAATGAACTTAATTAGGGGGAAACCCATTTTGTTTGATATTTTGAAATCTATTGATTTTTATTGCAATTTAGTATATAAATTATGAAAAAAGATATTATGACAACTAACGAGATTGTTATATGAAAAAAAAATCTGTATTCCATTTAAAATTAATTGTAACATAAAATTCATTATTTATTTCTTTGATGAATCTGTTATAGAATCAATGTAATAAAAAAACATTATTCAGTCACCAATATGTGGCAATCTATAATTATTCAAAATTTATTCAGAAGTTATATTTCGCACAAAATTACAACTAATTAGCTAGAGGCTGTATTGTGGAATTTGTGGTAAATCAATTACCATTCCAATTCCTTAAGATATATAAATTTTCTTAATGATAGTCAATCACAACCCTATCAAAACTCGTTACAAAAAGCTATCAATATAATGAACGTACAACATATGTTATTCATCTCAAATGAATAAAGAAAAAATAAATCAAAATTAATACCAATATTTTTTCTGAAATAACTTTTTTTTTAATATATTTTCTCTTATAATATGGCTAGATATATGAAATAATATGATATTTGACACTGTATCCAGTAAAATTTTCAATTTAATTTTTTTCCATTCCCAGGAATGAACTCCACAATTAGGGGGGAAACCCATTTTGTTTGATATTTTAAAATTTATTGAATTTTATTGCAATTTAGTATATAAATTATGAAAAGGATATTATGACAGCTATTGAGATTGTTATATAATAAATAAATAAATCTATATTCCATTTAAAATTAATTTTAACATAAAATCCATTATTTATTTCTTTAATGAATCTGTTATAGAATCAATGTAATAAAAAAACATTATTCCGTCACCAATATGTTGCAATCCATAATTATTCAAAATTTATATTTCGCAAAAAATTACCACTAATTAACTAGAGGCTGTATTGTGGAATTTGTGGTGAATCAATTTCCATTCCAATTCTTTAAGATATATAAATTTTCTTAAAACAATCACAATTGAATTTCTTACCAATGAAGATATGAAGTTATATCATTGTTCATCTCAAATGAATAAAGAAAAAAAATGAAACAATATAAATAACAATAATTTCTTATTCAAATCTGCAATTTGAAGCCTGAATCACATAACAATATATTTTCTCTTATCATTGATGATATTATCAATGATGTTATGTGATTCAGGCTTCAAATCAAAAAGCCTCTAAAAATTGAAACAAACAATTTAGGACTCTAAAGCTTAAGTGATAAATCAATATCAGAATATGAAGCCTTATATCAAAGCTGAATATTCTGATATTGATTTATCACTTAAGCTTTACAGTATAAATTGTTTGTTTCAATTTTTAGAGGCTTTTTGATTTGAAGCCTGAATCACATAACATAACATCATTGATACTATTATCAATGATGTTATGTTATGTGATTCAGGCTACTATCAATGATGTTATGTTATGTGATTCAGGCTTCAAATCAAAAAGCCTCTAAAAATTGAAACAAACAATTTAGGACTCTACAGCTTAAGTGATAAATCAATATCAGAAGATTCAGCTTTGGAGGCTTCTTCTGGCACAAAATGATGATAAGCGGTTGCTGTTAGTGTTGGTATGTTTATTGCTTGGCTTGATAAATTGGTAGCAGCATCTGCAGAAAGAGAAAGTCTTCTAGCGGTAGCATTATCGTCCTCTAGCCTTGAACTTGGACTTGCACCACTTCTCAGAATTCCAAAGCCACCAAGTGCTGAAGAGTTTAGAATTCCCTGATCCTGATTTGACCAAGCATGACCATACATGGAACTAGTGGAGTACCAAGAAGGATAAAAAGGTTTGTGAATCATGGAGTCCCTTCGAACCCCAAGTGCATTGTTATTAAAGGATCCTTCATAGAAATTAGAAAGTGTTGAATAAGGGTAATAAGGAAAGTGATCGAAACTACCAGCACCAACACCAAGGGTTCGACGACGTTTTGCAAATGCACGCTCTCCTTTATGAGCGTTTTGATGCCCTCCCAAAGCTTGTGACTTAGAGAATTTTCTCTTGCAAAAGTTGCATGAGAAACTCTTTGCCTCTGTCTTTGAGTTTCTGTTTTCATCAATATTGTCATGAACCCTAGACTTGGATGAACCAACAACATTATTACCCGATGGATTGAACAGATCAAGTTCAACCATTGGTTCAGGAGCAGCAACCTTATCCCCATTGGAAAGCTTCAAGAGATCTAACAGCGCCAAGGGTTTGGAACCGGAAGCCCGATCTAGGTCAGGATTGAAACCCATCTCCCTCGAATTCATCATATTCTCATCTCTGGAAGTTGATGAGATGCTAGAGGCTTCATAGGGAGAAGGATTCACACCGTGTGATGCCATGGCAGAAAAGTTAACAAATATTGTAACTTTTGAATCTATGTGAGAATTGTAACTTTTGAATCTCTGTGTGAGTGAGAATGGGATTGAAAGAAGCAAGCACAATGAAGGTTATTTATAGAGTTTCAATGCAATATCTGCATTAATGAAGAAGTTATAGAGTTTCAATGCAATATCTGCATTAATGAAGAAGATCTCGTTTTGCGTTTGTATCTTGAATTATTTCATCAACAAAATATCAAAATATTCTTAATCACAAAAACTTCCGCGGGATGAGTTGTGTTAGTAAATCACAACTTAAATGTAGTTCAAATATGATATCAACCTTGTAGCGGAATTGATATTTTACATTCACAAATTTCCCTAGCAAAGAAGTCTCTCGAAGAGGCTAATGAGGAAGATATGAAATATAATATGGCTTAATTAATGACCATTATTTTTCTGAAATACCTTTTTTTTTAATATATTTTCTCTTATAATATGGCTAGTGTTAAATATCGAAAGAGAAGAGAGGAACATTTGAAAATAATACTGTGTGTATCAACTACACAGCGGAGTCTATTATATAACTTAAAAGAAAGAAAATACAAACAGATATACTCGATGTGGGACTTCTATACTACTATTCTAAACTATCATATACTCGATGTGGGACTTCTATACTACTATTCTAAACTATCATTTACAACACTCCCCCTCAAGCTGGAGCATATAAGTCATATGCACCAAGCTTGTTACAAATAAACTCTATTCGAGGGCCCCTCAAAGATTTTGTAAACACATCTGCTAATTGCTCATTAGAGGGTACAAAGCTAGTTTTAATTTCACCAGCAAGAATCTTTTCTCGAACAAAGTGACAATCTATTTCTATATGTTTGGTTCTTTCATGAAACACTGGATTTGATGAAATGTGTAGAGCTGCTTGATTATCACAAATGAGAGTTGCATGTCCAGTGTCTCCAAACTTAAGCTCTCTGAGAAGTTGTTTAAGCCAGATGAGCTCGCAAGTAGTAGTCGCCATGGAGCGGTATTCTGCTTCAGCACTTGATCTGGCAACTACGCTTTGTTTCTTACTTTTCCAGGAAATCAAGTTGCCTCCAACAAAGACACAATACCCAGAAGTAGATCTCCTATCAGTTGGACAACCAGCCCAATCAGCATCACAGTACCCAACCAATTTATCATGACCTTTATCTTCATATTCAAGGCCTTTTCCTGGAGATGCCTTGATATACTTAAGAATACGAATGACTGCATTCCAATGTTCTTGACATGGAGAATTGAGAAATTGACTGACAACACTAACTGCAAAGGAAATATCAGGCCGAGTGACTGTGAGGTAGTTCAATTTTCCAACCAATCTTCTATACTGCTCAGGATCTGAAAAGGGCTCCCCCTGATTTGGTAGAAGCTTGATACTTGGATCCATAGGAGTTTCAACAGATTTTGAATTTAACAGAGCAGTTTCTTCAAGAATATCCAGAGCATATTTCCTCTGAGATATCACAACACCAGATTTAGATTGGGCCACCTCGATTCCTAAGAAGTATCGAAGTTTCCCAAGATCCTTAGTCTGAAAATGATGACATAAGTGTTGTTTCAATCGAGTGATCCCATGTTGATCACTGCCTGTGATGACAATATCATCCACATATACCACCAGATAAATAGAACCAGAAGCAGAATGACGAAAAAAGAGAGAATGATCAGCTGCACTCCGAGTCATGCCAAATTGTTGAACAACACTGCTAAATTTACCAAACCAAGCTCTTGGAGATTGTTTGAGGCCATAGAGAGACTTACGAAGACAACAAACAAGTCCTGACTCCCCCTGAGCAACAAATCCAGGAGGTTGCTCCATATAAATTTCTTCCTCAAGATCACCATGAAGAAAAGCATTCTTGATATCCAGTTGGTAGAGAGGCCAATGGCGAATAGCAGCCATGGCAATAAAAAGGCGAACAGTAGACATTTTCGCCACAGGAGAAAAAGTATCAATAAAATCCAAGCCAAAGACCTGAGTGAAACCCTTCGCCACCAAGCGAGCTTTAAGACGATCCACTTGACCATCAGGTCCAACCTTAACAGCATAAATCCATCGGCAACCAACCACAGATTTTCCAGAAGGAAGAGGTACCAGATCCCATGTGCCATTATGATGAAGAGCACTCATTTCATCAATCATAGCTTGTCTCCATCCCGAATGTGAAAGTGCATCACCTGTAGTCTTAGGGACAGATACAGAGGACAAAGAGGAAAGGCAAGCAAAATATGATGGAGAAAGACGATGATAACTGAGATTGACTGCATACCTGGCCGGAGGGCGAGTATCACGAGTACCCTTACGAAGAGCAATGGGAAGGTCACTATCCGAAGGTGGGACCGAAGCCGTGGGAGGAGATGCAGTTGAATGTGAGTCCACGGATACATCTGACGAATTAGGCTCGATCTCATCAGCAGAAGAGGTGATAGAAGGAGAGTCAGAAACATGGTTGGGTAAAGACGGAAGGTAAAGAAGGTCACTTGGGAAGGATGGCTGTACAGAATCAGTATCCACAGGAGTAGTAGAGGATCCAAAAAAGGGAACTGATTCAAAAAAGGAGACATCCGCCGAGATAAAGTATCGACGTAAAGTGGGAGAGTAGCAACGGTAACCCTTCTGAGACCGAGGATAACCCAGAAAAACACATTTATGAGACTTGGGAGCTAATTTATCCAAACCTAGACCAAGATGATGAACAAAACACGTAGAACCAAACACATGTGGAGTTAAAGGATATAAAGTTTGATGGGGAAATAAAATAGAGTGAGGTACCTTATGATTGAGAACAGATGATGGCATGCGATTAATGAGATAGCATGCAGTAAGTATAGCATCACCCCAGAATGTGTATGGAACATTACCATCAATTAACAAGGCACGAGTGGTTTCAACCAGATGGCGATTCTTGCGCTCGGCTACACCATTTTGTTGAGGTGTATAAGGGCAAGATGTTTGATGGAGAATGCCATGAGATGAAAAGAATTGTTGAAATTGATGAGATAAGTACTCACATGCATTATCACTACGAAAAGTACGAATAGGAATACCAAATTGAGTTTTGATTTCATTGTAAAATAACTGAAAAATAGAAAACAACTCAGACCGATTTTTCATTAAAAATAACCAAGTACACCTGGAATAATCATCAATAAAAGTAACAAAATACTTAAACCCTAAAGTAGAAGAATGACGACTTGGTCCCCAAATATCAGAGTGGACCACAGAAAAAGGAGAAACAGCTTGACGGCTAAGACGACTTGGGAACGTACTACGAGTATGTTTCCCATACTGACAAGACTCACAATTTAATTTAGAAAGAGACGATAAATGTGGAACCATCTTCTGAAGCTTTGTAAGACTAGGATGGCCCAGACGAGCATGTATAGTAAGAGGAGAGTCCACAGTAGAGCAGGCTGAATAAGATGGAAATAGTTGATAGAGGCCTTGAGACTCACATCCTCTGATAATCTCCTTCCCCGAACTCCGATCCTGAAAGATGACAGAGGTTTTAGTAAAAGAAACAACACAGTCAATGGATTTTGTCAAACGACTAATAGAAAGTAAGTTAAAAGGAGAATCTGGAACATAGAGAACATGATCCAGAGATAAATTAGGTAAAAGAAGAACCGTGCCAATACCCCGTGATTGGACCAGAGACCCATTGGCCATAGTAATAGTGGGAAAAGAACCAGTAGTACAAAGGGAGAAATTATGGAATGACTGCATTCCAATGTTCTTGACATGGAGAATTGAGAATTGAGAAATGCAGTCATTCGTGTTCTTGACATGGAGAATTGAGAAATTGACTGACCCATTGGCCATAGTAATTATGGAATTGGAGACGGGAGAGTCCATAATCAAGAGTAGAGGAAAAAAAAAATCCAAAAAGACTGATCACACAACTAACCGGAAGAAGAGGGATCAGAAAAATAAGACCGGATCCAGAATCGTCTCAGCAAGACGAAAAAAATCGCAACCAGCCGTGGCCGGAACGGAGTCTGCACGCGCCTCCACAATCGCCCGGAAACTGACAACGAGACAGTTCCGGGGAAAAAAAAAAAAAAAAAAATTTGTAAACTATGATGAACAATGGGTTCACCGAAAAAAAAAAATTCAAACGTTCCTTAGGCTCTTGATACCATGTTAAATATCGAAAGAGAAGAGAGGAACATTTGAAAATAATACTGTGTGTATCAACTACACAGCGGAGTCTATTATATAACTTAAAAGAAAGAAAATACAAACAGATATACTCGATGTGGGACTTCTATACTACTATTCTAAACTATCATATACTCGATGTGGGACTTCTATACTACTATTCTAAACTATCATTTACAACAGCTAGATATATGAAATAATATGATATTTGACACTGCATCCAGTAAAATTGAATAATTGAGTTGCCCAGTGATGTGAATATTTGAACACAACACTTATTTTTATTAGGATACGCGTCCGGATCCTAATGTATTTTTTTTTAGGCCAGGATACGACCATGTATCCTAGTGTTAATAATTTGCTACAACTTTTCTCATCAGCGGTGAAAGGAGAAACGACGAACCCATAAATATATCCCAATTGGCATTCTCTTACATATGAAAATGACTTCTTAATTATATTTTAATCAGTCTCTCTTTTCAGTTCAGTGTATAGTGTGATTGATTGAAGGGAGGTGGAATTTTGTGCCGAATACAATTATATATATGTTTCCAAATTAAATATTCTTGATAGTTTGAACTTTCAAAGCTACTTCCGTTGCCTTATATCCACACTATTTCAGAGTGTTTCTAAGCAAAATCTATGTAGCTTGCTTAAAATACTAGCTACTATTGTTTTTTTAAATTTATTTCCCTCAGTTTAAGTCACACATCAAACATAGCTCATTACTTTGTTGCTCTCTTATTAACCTTTGGTTGCTGAAAAATACTTATATCTTTTGTGGGCTTCTAAGAAGAGCACAAAATTCAGTGGTTAATTTGTTTCTTTCCACTTACTTTTGGCAAGTTGAGAATTTGAGATGAGTAGCCAAAAGGGTTCTTCTGATATCACTGGAAAAGTGGTGGTGGTTGCAGTTAAAGCTTCAAAAGAAATTTCAAGGACTGCTTTGGTGTGGGCTTTGAATCATGTTGCTCAACCAGGGGACTGCATTAAGATGTTGGTTGTTATTCCGGCTATATGCTCAAGTATGTCAATCATGATTTTCTTTCATTTTACTGCAATTGCTCATGCCGGCCTTTGTTGAGATATATAAAACCATTAACGTAGCCTCACCCAATAGTTTAAGCTTTTGGGTTGAATTGGTTCTTTACATGGTATCAGAGCCTCGTGTCCCGGGGTCGATCCTCGCCGCCCCACTTTCTTTAAAGTGGAATTTCTTTGTTCGCACAGGTAGGTGGGCCTGTGCATTGTCCACCTTCAAATCCAGTGGGCTCTCGTGTGAGGGGGCATGTTGAGACATATAAAATCATTAATGTAGCCTCACCCAATAGCTTAAGCTTTTAGGTTGAATTGGTTCTTTGCACCCTTCATTTCTTATCCTTTACTCTGGATTTTGATTTATTTGTTTCTTCACTTTCTTTCTTTATTTTTATTTTTATATAAATTGTGTCTTAGGAGCACATTTTCTAGGCTATTGGAGTACCTATTCCCTTACCAAAAAGAAAAAAAAAAAAAGATATGAGAGAAAATAACCATGAAGACAGGAGTAATGTAATTATATTACTTTTTTTCATATTTGGTAAAGGATATATGGAGTGCTCTTGTAGCACTGAAAAATATTTTCGTATCTTAAATACTCCTCGTGTAGACTTCATGGTAAATGCTTTATATCTTGCATATTTAAAACCATGCACATCATGAATATTTTTTTTTGAGTAGATTCAAAGGTATCCTCGAGTCCAGCCGTAACCGAAGACTAATCCCCATCGAGCATTGTCGGACCCTTTCGAGGGTGGCTCTCCCAAATCCTTTTTTTCCATTCCCAGGACTCGAACTCGAGACCTCTGGTTAAGGAGCCCAGACTCCTTACCATCTGTGGCAAAGGAGTTTGGTACATCATGAATATTTGCTAAGATAGTCCAAGAATTTTGCATTTAGGATGAAGTATATATCTACTGTCTACAGTTCAGTGGTTCATCATAAATTAGAAAATGATTGGAAAGGTTAAGAATGCCATGTTTTTTGTCTAGTTATTTACTTCATAGTAAGTTGTCAATGGTTCAAGGGACTACTAGATAGTGTGTAACTTATTAACAACCATTATCCCTGTATATATACACATGCACAACATGGAATAAGAAGATGCAAACTGAAAATAAAGCAATATGTAGGTAAAGAGTATATTGAATAATAGTTGAATTTTGAACATAAATGTGTGAGAAGAAATTATTATAAAAAAATTTCTATTTATTTTGTTAGTATTAGTTGTGATTGATTGTAATATGTTCAGACACGAAGATATGGGGACTTCCGAAACTGGCTACTGATTGTGTCACTAGTCACTGGATATCTCGTTCAGGAACTGTTTCAGATCAGAGAGAAGTTAGTGTTAATTCATGTTCTCAAATGGTGCTTCAACTTCATGATTTTTATGATCCAGAGAAGGTTAGAACATAACTTTTCAGTAACTTCAGAATAATTTGTCCTTTTTACTTTATGTTCTCAAATGGTGCTTCACCCATTGTGTTCTATTTGTCAGCATAAGGCACCTGTATTTGGGAATCCTCCAATTTGGTTTACATTTTCTGAACTGCAACATGCCACATGTGGATTTTCACAAGCAAATTTTTTGGCTGAAGGTGGGTTTGGTTCTGTACACCATGGTGTCCTACCTAATGGGCAGGTCATTGCTGTCAAGCAGTATAAAGTAGCTAGTACTCAAGGTGATAAAGATTTTTGCTCAGAAGTTGAGGTCTTAAGCTGTGCACAACATCGTAATGTTGTGATGCTAATTGGGTTTTGTGTGGAGAATGGAAGAAGACTCCTAGTTTATGAATACATCTGCAATGGATCTCTATATTCTCATCTTCATGGTAAATAATTTGAATCCTATAGATACTTTACTACATCACAAACAGTAGTGCAAATTGCTGTGTTCTGTTCTTATTCATTTCATGCTTTTGGCATTCTTAATGTCTTAGTAGGTGCAATTATCTGACAAGTTAATTATCATAATCTTAATAGAACTTTTAAAGTTGGCATTAGTTGTAATGTGTAGCAATCAAATAAACCGTGAATTGTTGATGATGTTAAGAGCTGTTTGTTGAAAATCGACAATCACGCAAAATCGATTAAAACAGAAAGAGAAAAGAGAAGAGAGATCACGGTGATTTATCGTGATTCACCTAATATAGGCTTGTCTATATTATATTCATCTCACCCTCACTCGTTACAAGTCACTCGGTTAACAAGGAGAAAATAGGATTAGAAAAAATCCTAACAACAGCTATTCATGGGCCCAAGCCCAAACTACTGACCCGACAACAAGAGTCCTCATCAGCATGCGAAGTATGAGTCGTACCTGACACTGTTATCCCATGTTTGCTTCTTTTCCAATTGATTTATGTATTTATCTTCAATCACAAATCAAGAAAATGCAAATTAAACGTTCATTTTGGAACTGCAGGACAAAAGCAGAATGTACTAGAATGGTCTGCACGTAAAAAAATTGCAGTTGGAACAGCTCGTGGTTTGAGATACCTTCATGAAGAATGTAGAGTGGGTTGTATTGTGCACCGTGACTTGAGGCCTAAGAATATTCTCCTCACTCATGACTTTGAAGCATTAGTGCGTACAATAAAACCTATGCTTGCATTCTTGGCTTTGTATTCTTTTTACTGCAATTATTGACTTCATTTTGTCTTCTTTGCTTTTTTCTTTTTCCTACTAGACTTTATCAACCATGCCTTTTCTTTGAAGATTACTTATCACAATATGAAACCCAATTTGCATAATCATGCTTTCAGTTATATTTCATTTATAAAATGTTTCAACTAACTGCAACTAATGGACTTTAGGTTGGAGATTTTGGACTTGCCAGGTGGCAGCCGGATGGAGAAATGGGTGTACAATCCAGGGTGATTGGAACATTAGGGTAGTAACAGTTGAAACAAAATTTCTTTATCATCTCTTTTTTTTTCCCTTTTAATTAGTTGTCGTTGGGGAAGGTTATATTTACAAACTTTTTGTTTACAAACTCCTACAAACTACACTAAGTATGACTGGTCATACTTCAATCAAGAATGTATGACCGGTTATACTTAGTGTAATTTGTAAAAAATGTTTGTAAACGGATCCTTCGGCCGTTGTTGAAAGTGATAATGGAAACTTTCCTCTTGCATAGGTATTTGGCTCCAGAATATACTCTAAGTGGTGAAATCACTGAAAAAGCTGATGTGTATTCCTTCGGGGTAGTGTTATTGGAGCTTATTACAGGAAGGAAAGCTATGGATGTAAACAGGCCCAAAGGTCAACAATGCCTCCATGAGTGGGTAATAATCTTACATTTCAGGAGTTTAATGTCACCCAATTTATCATGTATTTGAAAATATTGAATTCAATTCATATTCAAATATTAATCCTTGATTGAATTTGGCTCAAATAAGATTTGTTCTGGATATCCACTTAGGCCTAGCATGATTGGACCTCATATCACTAAGCCCACAGTCTAGAATCTTCTAGAGGGCATCCATTGCAAGCCATAGAGACTTACCATTGGGACATCTCCCTATTCCTGCACTGCTGCCCCTGTACACTGACAATGGGTAGCTTGATGAGACAGCTCAGGGAGCTGACCAACGATTTCCTCCATGCTAGAGAGGACTCTCCTCTCTAAATACCCCTCTCACACATGGAGAGGGGATCTTTTTCTCCACTTTCTACCTACGCTGTTACTGTGCCCATTGGTATTTGGTAGAGCCATCCTTGCCCCACACACACCCTCCCTTATTCATTGTCACTTAATAAAAAATAGAATGACATCTCAAGCAATCACCATACAAAAAGGTGAAATAGTTGGTAAATATCTCAATTGAGAACTGATATCAGGACACACAATTTTGGACACATTCCAAACATAAAGTAAGTTGGACAAGATTTTTAACCATCCATCATTACTCTCAATTTTTGATTGTTTTGTGGAGATCCTTCCATGTAGAAAAATTTGTTGTTGCATTAAGAGCCTGTTTGATGTGATGTATAAGGCCTGATAGTATAAGCTTATACTATACGTTATGACATTTTCAGTTGTTTGGTGTGACCATCGTATAGTATAAACTTATACAGCAGGATCTCCTTATACATCAAAATGATGTATAACTTAATCAAGCCTAGGAGTGGTGGATTAGGCATGATAAGGGATTGATGTATTAATATTGCTTACAAGTACAATTCCCAAGAACTAATATATCATTTCAATATTTATATATTAAAATAATTTTTTTTAAATATATTAATTTTTAAAATATTAGAGGATATTATTCTATACAATACCATACCAAACACTGGATAGTATTAAAATTTAATCCGGTATTATACAATCAAGTTTTATACTATCAGGTTTTATACTATCGGGCATACTATCAGGCCTTATACTATACTATGCACCAAACATGCCCTAAGTGTGGTCTTGAATGTGTTTGTACTTTGTAGGGAAGCTAATTTAATTTGTCACCCCATCCTTCTTTTTAATACATCTTCAGTTTTCATCTTTCCCTCATTCTTTATATTCATTCTCATATAGGTGCTCCGGATGCTGGAAGGTTAGAGTTTGATCCTGAACAATAGTGCAAAACATAAAGGATAACCAGAAGCATGCGGATTATCATATAACAGTAATATTTCTTGTGAGGAATTGCCTCTTGCTGCTTCTAAAAAAAAATTTATCTGGAAAGTACAGAAGAAGTTCATAGCTTCTTGGAAGAAGACTTGATACAGCAATAGTTTGATTTATTCTTAATATTCTAAAATGGCATGAAGTTTTACTTGAATACTGCAAACTCCTATATTGGTTGGTTCCATGTACACACAAGCATTCCGAATTTGGTTCCACTTATGGCCAATTTAATGAAAATTACGCGAAACAAATAACTTCCAATTTCGTTTGGATTTCGAATTCTTGCCCATGTAAGTAAAATTCAACCATCCATATCGAACTTAGATTCATAAATGATCCGCACCTTATACTCAGTATTGTTAAGGGGAAGGGAATAGAGCGACTTGTATTTTAATTAAATGTACATATAAGGATTACGTTTACAATTTTTTTTGTTTACAACTCTTACAACCTCAACTATGTTCTCCCGATAGAACATTACTGGAAAATGTTCTCCCCAGAGAACTAGTTGAGGTTATAAGAGTTGTAAATAAAAAAAATTATAAACATAACCTGCCCCATAAACAATTATGTCAGATTAATCTTAAAAAGATAACCAATCTCTCAATAATTAATGACATAAGAAACTCCATTAAGAATATCCTTAACTTGCTCCATCACACAAGAATAATTATTTAACATTATTGAGAGGATCTTGAATAAATGAATCATCATGATTTTGTAATTCATATCTCAATGTATATTTTCCTAAAAAAATAACCAATCTCTCAATAATTAATGACATAAGAAACTCCATTAAGAATATCCTTAACTTGCTCCATCACACAAGAATAATTATTTAACATTATTGAGAGGATCTTGAATAAATGAATCATCATGATTTTGTAATTTCTTATCTCAATGTATATTTTTTTCTCTTATTCTTTATTAATATTGATTTAGCCTTATATGGTTAGCATTCTCTGTCCTCTCAGATGACATGCTAACTCTTTTAGTACCTTTTTGTTTATGGGTTTAATATCTATATGAGATAAAATTATATCCTACATATACATAAAATTATATAGGGCCCATTTTTTTCTCTCTTTACATGGCTCCAAATAGGCTTTATATGCTTTTATGTATATGTAAAAAATAATTTTATCTCTTATAACATAAGAAACATCAAAGCCTTTGATTCTTTTTTCAATCTGTATATTCAAAAAAATAATTAAGTAGATACAGAAGAATTAGTAACAATAACAAAAGGGTTTCAAACTTCTGTTGTGACATTTTATGGTGCATCCTATGAAGCACCGACACTTCAAAAATACCGACGTGTCGTGTCTGACACTCCAACGCGCGTTGTAGAAATCAAAAAAAAGGTTCAAAAATTACGTTGCGTTGTGTTTTTAGTTCTAACTATTAGATTCGTTACATTACTATTACCATTTTATTGAATTTAATATAAATATTGTGATATCTTATGTTTTTTTGCAAAATTAATATATATTATAAGTTTAGCTTTATTTTTTTGTTAAGTTATTGAATATTAAATATAATATACGCAACATATATTAAAATATTATTTAATATCAAAACGTGTCTTAACGTGTCAAAATCTAATATTTTTTAGAATTAACGTGTCGGAGTGTCATGTCGTGTCTCGTGTCAGTATCGGTGCTACATAGGTGCATCAAACATAAAAAAAAAAAAAGTGATTCCATAAAAAAAAAAAAATTAGAAAAAATGTCAAGATGCGGATGTGTATCCTTATTTTTTATATGTTAGTTTCAAGAAATTATTAACAGAAAAAGTATAAAAGGCATGTGGCAGAAATAATAATCCAATGAAAGTTAAGTAAAATAATTTGTTACAACCAAGTGTTTAAGCAAACATATGTGCAGCTCCTGAAACCAAAACAAACATGTCGAGGTTCCTCAAACTTAGGACTCGCATGCCCTTTTCCTCCGCCCGAATCTAAAGTTTGCTCTTTGAGGCACGCTCCTACCCTTGTATGTTCCTTTGTTTTTTTTTTTTTTTTCAAATAACTCGGTACTTGTATCAATTATCAATGCTAAAAATTTCTCCTTTTTAATTTTTCAAAGTGAGTTCTTGTGCCATGTATTTGACCTTGTAGATATTGCGGAGGAGGAGAGTGTTCACGCTTCCAAGACTACAAAACAAGGGTTTTTCCACCCAGTGCCATTGTTCATCCCAATGCCATCATCGGTGAGGTACTTCTTCCTTAATCCTTCTATGTTTTTATGCCAAGGTGGCAATATCTTTAATCAAAGTTTGCTCCTTTTGTATTGGTGGGAAAAATTCTGTATTATTTTAAAAGACACAAAGTTGTGTCATTATAATTGAGAGAAAAAGATAAATTATATAAAAGAGAGTGAGGATAAATTTTTAAAAAAATGTGAATCTCACCTCTTTATGAGAGTGAAAAAATATAAGGTGTCTCATTTAGAATGACATTTTTTTTCCGGAATTGTTATTGGGTTGTTGAAATGGCAGTCTTTTGGAATTCGGTATCTCAATCAGTTTTTATGTGATGCCAATTGAGAAAGCAGAACAAAGTTGTGCATGTGGTACCCCATTATTTGTTCTTGCATTTTGCAGCTTGTTAAATGTAGTTTTGAGCTAGGCCTCTTTGACTGTGTCGCTGGTTGTTCCATTGAACCTTATTTTTGTGGTGCTGGTACTATGCCCAAGTTTAATGGTTCATCAATTTAGTTGGGGTGAAAAAATTTGATATATTAAATTATCAAAATATTTTCATAATTATATAAATTTATTAGAAAAAAATTATTTAAAATTTTTAAAGTAAAAGAATCGATGTTATTTTAACAAATAATAAATATTTATTTAAAATTTAAAATATAATATAAAATTAAATTAGTAAAGAAAGTGCAAATTATATGTATATATACATGTATGAAATCTTCATGTGATTTTTATGAACATTTTCATGTGATTTTTATGAATATTTTCATGTGATCTTTACGAACATTATTTCATATGATGTTAACGAAAATTTATTTCATGTGATGTTAATGAAAATTTATTTCATGTGATCTTTGTGAATAATTTTTTTTATCTTTTATATTTTAATTTGGTTTGGACCTATTAACTTTAATTTGTAACTTGGTAGGCCTTACAGGTCGTATTAAGTTTTTTATAATAGGTCAGGGCAGATCCATAAATCAAGTCTTTAAAAGGCTAATAGGCCAGTATAGGCCCTAAATATTTCACATAGGCTTAGGCTATCAAAGTCAAAGTCTGGCCTAGCTTGCCCATTTATACTACTAGTCGTGACTTGTGAAGAGCATCAACGTAGAGGGAGAACAAACTTCACAATTAAAAAGAAATATGGAACATGGAACAATCAACGACAAATGTCTAAAATCATTTAAATGAGATTGTATCCAAATAAATTATTTAATCAATGTTTAGATATTTTAAAAAAATTTAAAATACAAAAGGAAAAAGAAATTGTTAATGAATTTGTACAAGAAATTTTCATACTATATATATATATATATATATATATATATATATATATCTTCATTTATTTTTTTATTTTACAGATTCCACTGATTAATCGCCAAAATTCTCATTCCCGTTGTAAAATCAAATACAAATAATACCAAGAAACAATTCAATTCCTTACCTATTAAAAAATATATATTTTTTAAAAAAAGTAAATGTAAAACAACACTCTATTTTTTCAAAGGAAATAAAATCAATAAATACAACCACTCAGAAAAGTTGTAAATAAAAAAAATAGGAGCATGGATTTCACTCATTTTAAAAACATCCAATAAATAATTATGGTCAGCAAAGACAAAGAATTTCTCTTTTAAAAGGTTCAAAAATATAAATCAATTTTTTCTCTGAGCAATATAATTTACCAATGCATATTCCAAGAACATGTATTCCTAAGATTTTGAGAAAGGATCAAAACTTCATACAATAGCTGGGTTCTAGGTGGTGAGTGCAAGAAAAAAAAAGTTAGAAAAAAATTCTAATTAGAAAAAGATGAAAGAAAAAGAAATTAAGAAGAAAGCAATCTGTTATATGGCCATACACGCAAGGTAGTTTCAAATCTTCGTCTGTTACCATTATTACAATTTTAACTAGGAATAACATAAATTTAACTAGTACCCAATTATAATTACTTATATAATTATATATAATAAATAAAATTTATTGAAATATAACCGAGTTCCATGGTTCAAGCTTTACGGCTAAATCAAAAACCTAAGAGATGTTATTAAATACTATGTTTTGATCATTTATATTTTCTAGATTAAAAAAAGAAAAGAAAATGTTTTGGGGAATACTGTAATGCACATAAGGAAGATGCTTTTTAATCTAAATTCCAGTCTCAACTGTAAAGTATTGTATTTTCAAGTTATTAGGGTTTTAGTCCTTACAATTTATACTTGATATGATACTAGTCCTTATTTTTATGAATAATTAATTCTTACAATATTTAATTATTAAAGTATAAGTTCGTGAGATACAGCTAAGTAAAACTTTAAGATCAATATAAAATAAGGGTTTATCATCTATAATTTAACATGATCAAAAAATTTTTCCTACACTCACAATATTTTGTGGGGCCCACAGCAAAATAAAAAAAATTTCTGACACGCAAAATGAATCTCTATAACATAATGCAAACACTTTTTTTACAACATAACTCTTATAAAACCCAACAAATAAATATAAGAATCCAAATCCAAATAAAGCGAAATCTCGTGAACTAATTTTTCAATTGTTTTTTGGTACAAAACTAATTTTTAATTTCAACAGGGGTGCCTTGTAGCATGAAATATTTTATAAGAAAAGATAAGAATTGGTATATGTACGAAGACAAAATATAGATATAGTGTACTAAAAAAAAAGTTCTTTTTTTTAACCTGTATCGTAAATTCAAAAAAATAATTAAGTGAATACAAAAGAATCAATAACAATAACAAAAGAGAAAAAATGTGTATCATATTAAAAAATATAAATTTATATTATTTAAGTGGAAGTAAAGAGATAAATCATTAAGAAATGACACTAGACAAAATATAATTAAAAATATATATCTCTCGTAAGAGTAAAATAATATAAATTGTAATTTAAAATCACATACACTCGTGCTTAAGCAAACATATCTGCAGACTGCAGCTGCTGAAACCAAACATGTACAGGTTCCTCAAACTTAGGACTGGCATGGCCTTTTCCTCCGCACCCAGAATCCGAAGTTTGCTCTTACGCTCCTACTCTTGTATGTTACTTTGTTTATTTATTTTTTTCAAATAACTCGCTACTTGTATCAATCATCAATGCTAAAATTTTATCCTTTTTAATTTTTGGGTTATGATTTCACAGTGAGTTCTTTGTGCCATGTATTTGACCTTGCAGATGTTGCGGAGGAGACGATTCACGCTTCCAAGACTACAAAAGGGTTTATCCACCCCAGTGCAATTGTTCATCCCAATGCCGTCATCGGTGAGGTATTCTTACTGTTTCTCTGTTTTTTAAACCAAGGTGGCAATATCTTCTTGTTCTTCTCTTTGTTGAACCAAAGTTTGCTCCTTTTGTACTGAATTGTTATTGGGTTGTTGAAATGACAGTCTTTTGGAATTGGGTATCTCATGTAGTACCCCATTATTTGTTCATGCACTTTTGTTGAGTGTATTTTTGAATTGGGGCTCTCTGACTGTGTGCTGGTTGTTCCATTGAACACTATTTTTGTGATGCTGGTCCTATGCCCAAGTTTAATGGTTGATCAATTTATAGGAAAAGATAAATAACTTATGTTTTTCAATTTTAGACCTCGGTGTATGTTCTCCACACTTAAATGTGTACTGGTAATGTGCACGACACTTTGTTTTCTTATTGTGTGGTGCAATGCTAAGATGCAGTCTTCCTTTGAATATCAATTCAAATTATCGTCTGGAACTAATGATGTTGTACAATCATCATCATATTCTTTCTAAATGTTTTGTGGTGATGAGTCTTCTGCTTTTATGCTTAGGGGGTTTCAATTGGTCCTTTTTGTTCGGTTAGTTCCTCCGCAAAGCTGGGGAATGGTTGTCAACTATATCCTGGAAGCCATATTTTTGGAAGTACCGAGTTAGGGGATAATTGCATCTTGATGACGTGAGTTCAGACTTAAGTTCACTTTTTTCTCCTAAGTTTCTGCTCTGCTTAATATTCTTTGTTTTGAACCATTATATGATCATGTTTATTTGGGGAATTTTTTCTGGCAGTGGTGCTGTTGTTGGTGATGATTATCCTGGATGTACCAACATTGGAAGCAATAACATAATAGGATATCATGCTGTAATTGGTGTCAAATGTCAAGACTTGAAATACAAGGTATGATTCACATTAACTGGTTGGGTTTTTTTTTTTTTTTGAATATCATTGTATTGGCATTGCTAAATTATGTTGTCAACCTATGCAATTGTTCCATAGATTCTGATTAATGAAATAAGAATCATGTTGTCATTACTGGTTATATTATTGATATAGTATTAACATTTTACTTAGTCAGGAAAAACAAATATCGGAGCAAGGGGGAAATGAAGTTGATTGAAAATGCTCAAGAAAAGTCTATAAAAAATGTTTGGCTTTTGACATTTATCCTTGTCAATCCTCTCAAAATCCTCACAATGACTTCATATTAATTAGTATACTTAACTAAATTCTAAATATGTATCACAGAAATATTGGTGGCTATGTAAGGTCTTTCCCTTACTTTATTTTGTTTAATTTCCTCCAAACGAAGCCTCAACTACTGCTTGCTTGTAAGCACTTTTACCTGTGTTCATTGGCTTGAATTGTTTTAAAATGCATGTCTGTAGTGCCCTGCAATTTTTTTCTTTGTTCTTCTCTACCTTGTATTGCATTCTAATTGAATAGTAGTTCAACTCTTGCTTCATTGATTGGTTTCAATGTTTTTACTGTCAATATTGCCTTTCAAAAAGATGCATTCTCGCAAAGCAAATAAAGCAAAAACAAATTTCTTCCAACTTAAATGAGCAGTTTTATATAAAGATTAGAGTTGGTTTCTGTTGTGGAAAGAACAATTTTAACAGCTTAGGCTCTTTGAAGAAAGCATGGGACTGTTATTAAATTATATCTCTAACAGGACTCTTCACACAAAAGTTTTTGGATTTGAAGGTTGAATAAATCAGAGTCCTTGGATTACATTGTGCTCTTTGATACCATGTCAAGGAACTAATCATACTAAAAGAGTATCAGGATAAAGTGCATGGATGATTTTGATTTATATCTGTTACATACTTGTCAGTAGCAGTTAGCGGCCGACCCTGAAAATGGTATTGCGGCGTAGTGGGTGGCGATATTGCCGCTATGATGAAGTATTAATTTCACATATATTATACTTACAGTCTAATACTACACAAATATAAATGCTCAAACATAAGAAGTCACACAAAATCAAACACATAATTCCACAATCAATGTCAAATACAAGGAACATAAAGGAAGGATCCAAAATTAAAAACAAATGAGCAATGAATTCCACAAAATCAAACACATAATTCCACAATCAACTTCAAATAACGGGTAGTGTTGAGTTGTACACCTATACATGCCGCTACGCTATGCCGCTACCGGCCAGCGTTGCATCGCATCGCATGGTGGTTGTGGCGGCTGGCTGCTGCTACCTGCTACTGTGGCGATTTAGCGGCGCTACGGGCCACTACTGACAACCTAAATCTGTTAAAATTTTTCAACATCAACATCATCAACATCACCTTTATCCCAAATTAATTGGGGTCGGTGTAGTCCTTGTGTATATATATATATATATATATATATATATATATATATATATGTATATGATATATAAATAAATAAAAGTGAAAAAGGGCCGGCTTGGGGGGAAATGAAGGGGAAAAGGACTCATCTGCATAGGAATAACCACGGGTCTAACCCTCCACCATACTTATAGCCGTGGTGTGTCACCTTCCCCCAAGGTCGCGGGTGTTGAGCGAACAAACTTCTGTTCTTAGTCTCTCTGCAAAAATCAGGGGAAAGACTTTCGTCGAATATCTTCATTTCTTCCCCATCTTTGTGTAACCACACATCCACCTTAGCATCCTCATCTGGATATTTGAACTGTTGCCTATGTGCTGGCCAACATTTATATATATATATATATATATATATATATATATATATATATATATATATATATATATATTATCTTCGATGTTGTTTTGTCATTTATCTGTGTGCCTGTGTGGGTTCAATTTTGTGAGAGTTTTCTTACCTAGATGGTGTCCATAGTAACCTATGTATGAATCAATTTCAATGTATGCACTCATTTTATGTTTCGCAATATTATTTAATTAGTATATGGCTTATTTTGGAAACAAAATATACTCTTATTTATGCTTGCAATATAGCCAGAGGATGAGTGTTTCCTGGAAGTTGGAGACAATAATGATATTAGGGAACATACTTCAATCCATCGATCTTCAAAGTCAACTGATAAGACGGTAAGAAGTTGGCTTCAGTATTTTTTATTTTTTTTCAGAAAAAAAAAAATGAAATTTCCACAGACACATAACATGTATACCTTTTCATACTTTTACCATCATCACATGATCAGGTTATTGGCGATAGCAATTTGATAATGGGATCTTGTCATATTGCCCATGATTGCAAGATCGGTAACAACATTATTTTTGCTAATAAAACTCTTCTAGCTGGGCATGTCGAGGTGGAAGTAAGTTGTTTTCATCAAAACTATAGTACCCCTTTTAGGATAAACTTTCTTTCATTAATTTCTTATGTTTTAAACATGGGATTGCATATTAATTAAAACTATTCATTTGCAGGACTTTGTTCACACTGCAGGTGCAACTGTCGTTCACCAATTCTGCCATCTTGGCTCTTTCTCTTTTCTTGGTGGTGGTTCTGTGGTAGGTTTTTCTTTAATGTCATGGTTTCAAATTAATCTGTTTTGTAGCAAGGGAAAAGATTTTTGTGCAATCATGTAAAAGTGGGATATATTTATCTAGTGGCTGGTACAAAATGCTGTGACTTGTAAGGAATATGTGAGGAATCTATTAGTGTAAGCACTAGTACTTTTGTAAGGATTTGTTCTTGTCTTTGGCATTCAATAATCAATGCAGCATTACTTTTCACTGAGATAATTGCAACAGAAGTTTATTTAAAATGGAATCTGGCATATAGGGGTTGCCCATCTTTTAAATGTATTGCTGACATAAAATTGCCCTTATTGAAGGACTTGTTAAAGCAAATACTTTTACCATGCCAAATGATTTATAATTACTCAGGTGTGCAACTACAATGTGATATTGTCATGTTACATAAATGAAGGTCTCGCAAGATGTTCCAAAGTACATGATGGTGTCTGGAGAAAGAGGCGAGCTTCGTGGTCTAAATTTAGTGGGCCTTACTCGAGATGGATTCAGCAATGCTGAGGTTTATACTACAAAATGTTCAAATTTAGTTTGTCTTCAATAATGTTCAGAGCATCTTAATAATTCTCTTGCGTAACAACGATCCAGATCAGCAGTCTTAGAGCAGCTTATCGAAAGATATTCATGTGTGTTGATGCAAATGCTGGGTCTTTTCGAGAAAGGCTTGCAGAAGTGGTATGTTCTACTGTTTCTCTGTTGCTTAGTGATGTATATGAGGGTAAACTCCTAAAGGTAAACTTATTCTGCAGGAGCAGAATGAAGAATTGATTCATGTTCCTGCTGTACGGGCTATGTTGCAGTCTATTCGCAACTCTTTAGCAGAAGATCGTCGAGGAATCTGCAAGTATAGACACTGGAATGGCGCTCTTGAAGCATGATGAGGTCAGTTTATGTATTTTTTTTTTGTGCCTGTCATGTCCATTTAGTTGCTTGCTATGAACCAAGATAGGTAGTAGTGGGACTCTTCTTTTCAACATCAACTTGTAATTAAGAAACTAGAGTATCTAACAAGTATTTAATTGATTATTAACGAAATGGCATTTTTTTTCAGATATGTCATGCAGTCTCTGCTCAAGTGAAAGCTCATGTTCATGTTTCATTACTGTATACCATGATTGCTCACCAGAAGCCCTACGGAAGTTAATTTGCCGTGAAGTGGTTCTCTTCATTTATTATAATTTATGAAAGAGTTTGTTGTATTATTAAGCGCTTGTAGTAGAGAGAATTCATTATGGGTTTCAAATTTTGTTTCGGTACTGAATTGTATTATTTTCTCATCAATATATTCCCTCCATACATTCTCCGCATGGTAGATTACTTCAGCGTAAATTGTTATTTTCTTTCCATTAAGTCAAGCCTCAAATGTATAATGGCCAACGCATTATAAAGAAGCTGCACAGTGCAGCTAATCTCTTGTATAAACATAGAAGCGGTCAGATGTTTCTTTCATTGAATTCTAAACAGAATACAATATCAAATATTTGCAACTGATTATACCCTAAAGCCGAATGCAGTATTGAAAATGTATTTCTATACAACAAAACCATCATAATCATATTACATCCCTCTATTTTATCCAGGCGGTGGTACATGATTCATAAGCGGAAACTGATTGATGAAATCTCGTATGACGCCCTGTTTGTAGCATTTGCAAAGGACATCAATCCCACATTAAGTGTATGCAGCAGTAACAGGTACACCAACAGCAACCAAAAGGTATCCTGTGATAATGCATATTGCTATCAGATGAGTAGGCTTCCGGCCACCCGAAAACCTAAAATGGGCAAAAACAACTGAATCACGTATCCTCAAAATATAAATATAATGATGCACATAAAACCTTCACATGTAATATAGCAGGAAGGAACCCGTCATAAATGTACTCTGCGTTTTTTTATATAATACTACTGAGGCAATTAGCAATTGTACCATGAAGTGACAACTGACAACAAATATCTTAAATGAAAAACAAAGGGCGACATTTTAGGATGCTGGGAAGGAAATCAGGGCATGAAGATTGCACTGAATCTACATCTTCCCTTTTGTGCTTTGAGCTGTTGAGCAATAATCTTTATACAGTTTACACGCCCATATTGAAATCCAATTGAAATTTGCAATGACAAATGAGATTATGAGGTATTATACCTAGCGCAACTTCTTTACGCGTTTAGAGGGTCGCGCTGTCTCCTTTTTTGATTCCTCCGGAGTTTTTAAGTCAATAAATGGCTGAAACAATTGAGACAGATAAAGTACATTAAATTAAACTGAAATACCAATATAAACAATTCTCACTTCATATTTATATATTATTGCTTCAAAGACAAGCCTATCATTGAATAATGAGAATGACGTAAAGCCATATCTCTATGAAGTTATCCAAATAAGACTTGAAAGGTAAAAAAAAATTAACATTTTGAACATTCTTTAGGAATGACAAACCATAAGGAATTCATGCAAAAAATTTGTACAAAAAATAGCTGATATCTGCACACCCATCCATGCATTACTTTTAGAAGGATAAAGCAAAGACTGAACTTGTCATTGATGAACTCGAAAGTAATTGCCATATCTTTTTCTTTTCCTTTTTAAAAGGGAGTCAGGGAGGACCATCAACAATCTGCTCCAATTAGCATCTCTCTTAAGTTCAATCTGTTCCAACAATTTTAATGTTTTAAGTAAAGCCATCTCTCTAACAAATGATTCATAATTGACATAGATTTTATTCCCCTGTCGACATTTGCATCTCCAAAATCTACAACCTAAAAGCTCATGTTCATCTTTTTGTCTCACAGAAATAAGGCATCACAATCGTAAGTTAAATTCCACTACATGTTGGTCCACTTTCATTACCTACCATACATTTCTCTATTTGAAGAACAATGCTTAGTTAAAAATATAAGGAAAATCGTCCAAATGAACTGGGCTTAAAATTATGAAGTATCTATAAAACCTCTACTTAAAATGAGGTGAAGAAACCTCCCTACTTAAAGTCAGGTGAATTCCATCTTAGAATAATGCTATATTATATACACACTTAAAAACATATCATGTCATATATTTTCACCATTTGATAAGAACTGGTCCTGCCTAATTTTTTTTACACACTGTCACACTGATGTGACTCTAAAGAATGTGTATCAAGCATTACCCTATTTCATATACCACTAAAATCTTAACAATTTATTAGCCTCTGAAATCAATCAAATAAAATTGTTATAATAGAAAGATAGAGAAGATTGGATTGGCATGTAACCTCTTCCCATTTAGTTTGAAGTTCCAAAAGCTCTTGACAGTATGAAAGGCATTCAGCATGGTATACAGCAGCTAAGTCTTTGATCAACGCCTTCCTTTTGATGATTCCAACCACTTCAACAATAATTTATAATTTATCAATCACAAAACTCATTATCGCAATCCATAATAAATTATCATATAAGAACAACAATATCAGTTACAACACATATTCAACGCACGCCTCATGTTTCAAATTGAAGCCCTAAACTCACAAAAATTTCTATGCGCGAGATAATAGAAATGGAAAAACAGAAATTAGAATCGATGGAAAGTGGAAGAAGCGGTAACAATGAAAGAGAACGAGAAAGAGAAAGAGAGATACTTCGACTCGGATCAAACGGTAACGGAGGATCGGAAGGTGCCGGAATCTTCTGTTCTTCTGCCATCCCACCTGCTTCTACAGCGAACAACATGGCATCACAGGTACGTGGATATTTTTTTGTAGTTGGGCTGTTTTTGGGCTTTCAAATGGGCCTTTTACAGACATGGGCTTTGAGAAGTGAAGTAACTTTGGGTTTCCCAAACCTTATATTTTATTTTCTGATGAGTAAACATTGGTTTTTGATACAATGGTATCACTGAGATTTGAATTTATAATTTTGGGATATATTTTTCTTATGTTGTAGGAAAAATGTCATCTCATATTATAGAAATAAAATTATAACCTGTTAGCTCGCATGCGTCAACTGAGTTACCACCATTTGATCCCAATCCTTATGTTTTTTTTTTTTTTTTTCTTTTTGTGGTGAAACCCAATCCCTATGTTTTATTTTCTTAGGAGTAAACATTTGTTTTTAATATAATGGTGTCACTGAGATTTGAACCTATGATTTTATGCAGATTGACTTGTAAAATTATTTGATTTTAATTTTTTTTTTTTTGGGAAGTCTAAATTTAATTTTGATGATTTGATATGGCAAAAAACTTGTGATAAGTATTTCTACAATAAAAATGTTAACATTAAAAATAAAGAGAAAACTATATACTAAAAAAAATTAAAGAGAAAACTCAATAACTCTTGCACACTCTTTAACAGCAAATTTGCTGAGGAATTGTCCGTACAACATATCATAAGGTCGATCAAGTGGGAGTCCAGAAGTAATGATATTATTTTTATATGAAAAATCTAAATAATAAATGAAACACAGCCAATTAACAGCAGCAGGCTTAAGTAGATATGACATCTTGATTTTATTCATTTTACCAAGCTTTACATAAGATTTTATATGTTGGCGGAATAAAACACTCCTTTTTAATTTCACTAGAAAGAAAAATTCTCTATCCACAATTTTAGATATAAGTTGTGGGAAGTGGATACATCATTTGCACGAAAATTCCTTGTGTGATGGGTTATCAATATCATACACCCAAATTTCCAGCGTGTCCTTCAATCTCTGTCATAAGCAGTTGTTGTGCATATAAAGTATTCATTGGTATCAATAATTGATAAATGTACACTTAAACTGTGGTTGGATCTGATTGAGGGTGAATAGATTGAATGATAGTGGCTCACTAATAATAAATGATAGCATCATATTTATGTGTGAAACTGGATCGCGCCGGCTTACAGGGGCCTACGACTCGGCCTACATTAGGCTAGACCTGGCCTAATATATTTCATAAAATAGGCTAGACTTGAACCTTGAAAAAGATTGTTTAATAAAAAAGTCGTAGGCCCACTCTCACAAGGCTTGGCCTTTAAGCCTACAGGAGAGTCTATATTGTACTATTTATTTTAAATAAATAAAATATAATAAGTATGCCTTGAAGAAAAATGAAAGATATAAATTTAATCAATTGCAATTATTTATAACACATCTCAGCATGTTAGATTGTGTATATGAATATATTAAAAGGTTTTTCGGAGAGGTTATACTTACTAGAAGCATCATGATGTGCTTGTTGGATTTATGTAGTTATTTTAATTTACATAGTATGAATTTGTTTGTTGGATCTAATGAAATATATGTTATTTAGTTTGAGCATTTTGTTTTTGTAAGTGACTTAAATGCAGATTGTATGAGTTTTGTTGTGATTCACGATTCTGTTTGGATGTTGAAATTATGATTTTTGGTTTAGCAACAGAATTTGAGTATTTTGTAAAGTTGATTCATGATTCTGCTTGAAAGTTAAAAATTAACAGGCTAACGCGTTAGGTCAGACCGTTTGTTTTTATATAAACGGGTCAAGCCAGGCTAACAGTTAGACTCGTACGAGGCTTGTGTTAGGCCAAATTGAAATCTTTTGGTATAGACTTGGACTTTTCGGGACAAAGCTTGACCCAGTCCAACCTACTTTCACCCCTAATCGTATTCATCTTTCATGTTGTACTTACATATATTTTTTTTAATTAGTGGGCCCATTTTATTTATTTCACAACATAAGATAACTTCTCTTCTATTACAAAAGAGAAGTAAAGCTCATATATATATATATATATATATATATATATATATATATATATATATATATATTATAATTTCTTATTCAAAAATCACATATATTTATTTTTTTTGGTGAAAAGCTTTATTTATTTATTTCTTTATATTAATTGATTCACCTTTAAATGATTATAATTTCATTTCTCTTTTTTTTCTTTATCACCATTAATTTATTTTTATATAGTTATGATTTAGTGGTTGGAAATAAAATTATTTCAAATGACTTGAGAAATAATAATCTTTATATAAAGTTTTGAAATGATTGGAACAAATTAATGAAATTAGATAGAGTAAATGACATGCAGAGGAATGGACTGTCGAATACAACTCCAAGTTTCCTCATCTGAATAATGATTATTGCCTAATTTCTGTTGCTTTTGACTCGAGGAAAGCGATAACTCGAGACAACACCTCTTAGCAAAATTAGAGGGCCACTGCGTTAATGAGGAATCAAGCATTAAAAAATTGTGTGATTATTCCCATTTAACAAACACAAATTAAGTATCGTTATCATGATACTTCGCCTCCACCAAGTGGTGCCTTTGGATTGAGAAAAGCTTTAAGGCTACCAGTAATTAACCTTAATATAATAAATATATAATGCAGCTAGCTAGGTGTGCAAATTTAGTGGCGTGGAATTATTTCTGGAGAAACAAAGTGCATGTACATTGGACATTCAGTAAAAAAAAATTCATTCAGCTACATGATTTTAGTGATGTAATCTATCTTTTCAGCTAAAGTGGGCACACTGCCCCCTATAATATAATATGATTGATCATGATAAAAAAGCATATGCAAGATTAATTATTAATGATATATCATTGTTGTATCCAAAAAAATAAATAATAATAAGGGAAATATTAGTCTCATGTTATTTGGGAGTAGCTTTCTTATGTTATAGAGAGAATCCAAGTGGAGTCCACCATTAAAAAAAAAGAGGGTGCGATTTCGAAATGAGATAAAATGAGATAACTATCTCATATAAAATGAGAGTAGTATTTCCCTGATAATAATAATAATAATAATAATAATATGTCATTGTTTTACATCCTTGATTGATTGCGACCTCTGAACCAACCTAACCCGTTATTCACCTTTTTATTCCATATCCTATGTTTGAAAGTATTGCTTCTTTTTCCATGATACCCATGGACTAATTATCAGGGTCTGCTGTGGCTTATGACCAAGTGTGTAGCCCTATTTGGTTTGGCAAGATGATAATGCAAACATAACCTAATTGGTACTGTACTTTTACTTTTATTTCGATAAAATTTTAAACACTTTTGTACTAAGCAATTGTGGATTGTAAAAAGTGCTCTTTGTTATTTGGGATAGGATATTCTTACTACCCATTTTTTCTACTACCACTTTAATCACCATTGGATTCAAATTTTCTTTTTTCTCTCTCTTCATTCAACTTTTCCTCTAATCCAACTTTTCCTCTAATCCAATGATGATTAGAGTGGTAGTGAAATGGTAGTAGAAAAAATGGATAGTAAGAATATCCTACCCCTATTGTTATTTTATCTATTTGCATAGATAAAATGCTGTACAAACTTTGTACCAAAAAATACAAATAAATTGCCGTACAAACTCTTACGAAAAATGTTAAATTAGTTGCTAAAGTTATTTCTTTCATAATTTCACCCATTATTTAAACAAATTTGAGCTATTGATATATATATATATATATATATATATATATATATATATATATATCACACACATATATATATATAAAAGAATCAACTTTTTTCGGTGCAAAAAATTTACACTCAATCTTGATTGTTAATTTCACCTGAATCAATATAATTTGGTCTCCCCCCTTCTCTCTCTCTCTCTATATATATATATATATATATATATATATATATATATATATATATATATATATATATATGAGAACAGATTGCAAGTCTCGTTTATAAAAATCAATCTCTGAATCAATAAGGGTACAATTAAAAAAAAAAAAAAAAGTCGTCTAAATTAGAAAAAATAGTTATGTACAGAAAAATAAATAACCTTTCTACTTATTTGTTAAAAATAGATGATAACCTTTAACATTTTAATCTCAAAATTTACTAACTTTGAAAATAAATCAATTTGTTAGAGAATAATATAAATCTTTAAAAAAGAGCCTTACCTAAACCTGTGCAATATCCACACTTTAAGTCCAAAGGGCTCTTGCGTGAAGGGGTATATTAGAGAATAATATAAATCATTAAAAAGACCTAACACATCAAGGTTTTGAATTGATGTTAAAAAGTTCAAATACATACATTTTTAATAGTATGAAAGTCCCCTCAAATGTGAATCCTATAATTATCAATTCTCCCTCAATTACATTTGACTGACATAGGCCACAAATCCATAATAAAGGAATCTAATACCACCTCTCAACTTAAAATCTTAAAACATTAGATTCATGGGTTGTTTCATTTATATGTTTTATGTGTAGCTTATTATTTTTCAATGTGAGACTTTATCACTTACACTCGAATTCCCAATACATAATATGGTATAATAAATGGTATACATTAAATAGTATGTAGTAATTAAGCAATTGCTATGATTTTGGAGGCCCAAGTGGGGACGAGGGTTCCTTTCTTAATAAATCAAATACATCCGTTAGAGAATTAATATCTTAACAATCTCTTTAGGGAATTTTTAGCAATTTGAATGATTTAGACCATCAATTTTCTCTGAAATATGTTGATTATTAAGATACGGAATCTTAAAAGCTTGAAGAGATCGAACAATATAACTATTGCGACCAGAAGAGGAAAGTTCTTTGATAACACTAATTATTATATTTTGATATATATTGAGATAATACTCCTCAAAGACATTGAAAGGACTAATGACTAAGTTAATAAAAGTGGGAGAGCAAAACAAAGAAATAGGACGAGATAAACAAACATCATAATATATAGTATCGCGTCAATAGCAGTACCTTCTCTTACAAGAAGATTCCTTCCCATGATAATGCCAAATGAGTCTCATCACAGTTAGATGACCGAATGATGTGTTCTCTCCTTCAGAAATTAAAAGACTAAACAATCCTCAACTTGGTTTCCAATTCAAATTGTTTTATTAAATTTACGATTTGGACTTAGTATATAATATTAACACGTTGGCTCATATATAATAATAACGTTAAAATCACTAGCTAGGTGGATTGGATATCTATCCAAAATCTCTACATTTTTTTTTTATATATATCTATACAAAATTATATTACCCTATTGAACAGGAATATCCTTGTTCCTCCTTTAGTACTAATGAATCTCAGATTTTAATTATAGCAAACGTACCTTTGCAAAGCCATCTCTGCATGGTGCTTTTAAAAGCATGATGTGATATGTCCAATGGTTGCTAACCTAACTTAATTCTCTTCTTCCTCCTTTATCTTCTCTTTATAGGGAATTAATTAGAATGATAATTAATTACCCAATATGGAGAATGGAATGATCTAATTATTAGCTGTCTTTAGCAAATCCAGTTACTAAACCATAGAGAGGACTAATTAAGTTAATTAATTGCATTCCAAGTGTGGTGGCTCACATGGTAATATGGGGACTCCCAAGTGTGGTGGCTCAGTTGGTAGTATGGGGATTGGGGACTGAGTGGTGGGAGAGGACCTCGGTTCAAATCTCACCAAACACCATCTGGGGAGGGGCATAAGTACCGTAATTCTTGGGCTCGCACCCGAACTCTGAATTAGTCTAATAGGTGGTTCAAAAAGTCGAACTCGTGGGAATACCAGGGGTTCTAATTAATTAATATTAACCTTTAATTTCTATATTGTCTTGTAAAATAGTAGGTCGGTAGTTTGAATAAAGAGAGAACCCAGAGAAGGGTTTTCTAGCCTTCCAGAAAGCAAGATAACCTATGATTCTGACTTTGAAAAGCATCTTGAAGGAATATCTATTGACTCATCCCAAAATGAGTAGTTTCCATTGATTTGTTTGGAATAGATATCTCTGCATTTGAAACATTCAAATCTATGTTGTGTGAAAGCATGGAATATAATTCTCACGTCCTCTTCACTTTTTTATTTTTTAATAATAAATATAGACAGATATAGATCTATGTTTAGTAAAATTTCCATAGCAACTGGCAAGTAATGATGGTTGATGGACACAACTTTCAAAACACTTCTTTTCTATGATATTTCTTTTTCCCCTTAAGTCATAGATATATGATAGACCTACCTCCCAAAGTTTGAAATTCAATGGAGAGAAATTCTGACCTAGTTTGATTTTACACCTTAACTTCCATCATATGTTGACAAGAACTACTATCACGTATATGTAACTAAATAATACAAATACGTACATTTATGCATATAATGTAAATATGTTTGTATTCGGGAATGGAGTAAATGATCTCAAAAGAGCCCCTATATATGATATGTCAGTGCTGAACATAATTATACCGGAGGATATATTTTTAAAAAATTAATTTGTTGGAAATATAAATGTGATTTTTATAACCCTGAAATAAATTAAAAATTATAAAAACACCATGAGGTTAGGTACTGTTATGGGCCTCTGTTTTATTGAAATTTTCTTAGCAGTTTGGGCTTGGGCCATGAATAGCTGCTGTTAGGGTTTTCTAATCCTAATTATATTTTCCTTATAAACCGAGTGACTTGTAACGAATGGCGGTGAGGTGAATATAGTACATACAAGCTGGATATAGCCTAAATAAATTGGGTGAACCAGGTAAATTTCTGTGTCTATTCTCTCTTTCTCTTTTTCTTTTCCGTTTTTGATTTATGTGTTGTCGATTTCCAACAATTTCAGATTTCAAAAGAATTAGTTTTCGAGTGTCGACTAAAGGATATCTTAAAAAAAAAAAATGTTGGTCTGAACTAAAATCACAAAGAAAATACATACCTGTACAGTTATATATGTATATATGCATCATACTGAATTTACAGGACAGATACATGTGTACCATGTACAGTCCCAGACAGTACACATAAGTCGTAAAAAATAAGATAAGGTATCTATGTCCTTAATTCCTTACGATTTGTTTTGTTTATTTAAAAAGGGTAAAAAAAAAAATAATTTGGAAAAGTATCGAACAAAAAACTATGTCCATCCAATTAATTTGTCTTGATGCGGGTCCAATTTCAGAAACCCCACATCTTACTCATCATCATATATACCACCAAACATATCTGTTATATCTGCTCTCTTTGTCTCTCTTTTCATTTCTCCCTCTCAGAGACACACACAAACACACAGAGAGTTTGGTGTTGTGGTGTTGAGTGTGTCGGCTGAGAAAATAACATTGTCAAAGTGAAAAAATGGTTAGGAAGTGTTCACATTGTGGAAACATAGGTCATAATTCGAGGACCTGCACATCTTTAAGAGGGAATTTTGTAGGTGTTCGTCTCTTCGGTGTTCAACTAGACTTATCATCCTCTTGTGTTACCATGAAGAAAAGCTTTAGCATGGATTCCTTTCCCTCATCATCATCATCTCCATCTTCATCCTTTTCTTCTTCAAGGTTAACCATTGATGAGAACTCTGACAGAACCTCTATTGGGTATCTATCAGATGGTCTCATAGTTAGAGCACAAGAGAGGAAGAAAGGTATATATATATGTTCATAATTAAATTTTATCAGTATTTGTCTCTTCACCAAGAAGATAATAATGATATCATTATCATATCCATCTAGCTATTATTGATGTTTAATTTGTTTGCTTTTTATCTTTTTCTGTCTGCAAAAAGCAGGAGAACGACTGCCCAGAGAGTGGGTATTTGAACTGGGTCGGCTCTTTATCCATCTAGCTATTATTATGTTTAATTCTTTTTATCTTTTTTGTTTCAATATATCATTAAATCTGTTCCTTTATGACTGAAAGGTCATGGGTTTGAATCTAGGAAACAGCCGCCTCTTTGCAATTATGTAAGGGTAAGACTGCGTACAAAAATTTCCTCCAACCCACACTCGTTAGTCGGGTTTAAGGGGGAGTGGTTTTTATGTAGTGGCTTTAGTTAATTTTTGCTGGGAAAAGCTCTGATTTTAGTTAAAGTACTATTTTCTTTGTTCTCATGATCTATGATTTTATTTTATTTACCTTTGATCTAACATCTTTCTTTGTATATATATATATGTATTAGGAGTTCCATGGACAGAAGAAGAGCACAGAATATTCCTTGTTGGACTTGAGAAGCTGGGAAAAGGTGATTGGAGAGGTATCTCTAGAAACTATGTGACAACGAGAACACCAACACAAGTCGCTAGCCATGCTCAAAAGTACTTTATTCGACTGGCAACGATTAATAAGAAGAAGAGACGTTCAAGTCTCTTTGACTTGGTATATATATTAATTAGTTGATGATCTTGCATTGAATGATATTTTTGTTGAGATATATAAAACTATTAATGTTCCTCACCCAACAGCTTAAGTTTTTGGGTTAAATTGATTCTTTACATGGTATCAGAGCCTCGTGTCCTAGGTTTGATCTTCGCCGCCCCCCACTTCATTTTCTTTCAAGTGGAATTTCTTTGTTCGTACAGGTAGGCGGGTCTATGCATTGCCCACCCTTTAAGCCTAGTGGGCTCTCGTATGAGGGAGCGTGTTGATATATATAAAACCATTAATATAGCCTCACCCAGCTTAAACTTTTCGGTTGAATTGGTTCTTTACACTTTTATTTATTTTGAAACATAAATCTCTATTTTTTTTTCTTTCTTTTTGTAATTGGATACTATATGGCTGCAGATTGGTAGGGGAAGCACAAGCACAGAAGCTCGTCCAATTAGCAATTATAACTGCAAATCAGGCGATTCAGCTTCTACTCATCAACATGTTATTAAATCCAAATGTGAAGTTGAGAACAATGCCACTTTGTCACTGCTAGGGAGCCTTACCTCATTTCAACAAGAAATCAAATCAAAAGAGCATAAAACACAACATGAAGAAGCTATGCCACTTTGGCTTCATCCCCAGATGATGATGAAATCTTCAAATGTACCCAATTCCTCAAATATTAATGCAGTAGTGCCTGATCTGGAACTCACTCTTGCTGTCCCCAAGGCTAAGAGTACCCTAGAACAAAATAAATCACCACGTGGTTCCTTCCTTCTCGGGCCAATTAGTGTGACTTAATTAAAACTATGAAGTTCATATATGCACCCTTTTATTTGTTGTCAAGTATCAACACGTGCAGAAGATCATCTATCTGATCAAAGAAGCACATTTTTCTTGGTGTTAATGGTAGTCATTAATTAGGCACTAATCTATGCAATAATCAGATCCCTTGATCATGATGATATATTTGATTATTGTATATTTATATATATACCAATTAGTCTTTTTGTATCACTGGAAAGTTAGATCAGTCCGTTCAAGATGGAATTTTACTTTTTTGTTTGCAATTAATTAGCAAGTACATTCATGCCTTTCTACCTACCGAATGTAATGTTTTTAATATATACTTAGTCTCGTAAAGTTCTAGACATATATATAATAAACAAGGATTACAACTTGAACTCTTGGTTCATTGTAGTGCTTTGCTATGTCAATAACTCAATATAGAGAGAAGTGATGGCAAAAACCTACGTGATTGGGTAAAGTTTCTTTTACTTCTTGACTTTTGGCACCATAAAGCTTTTTTTTTTTTTTTATTCATTTTATTTACTGTTTTAAAGCACAGCTGGATTCTGTTGAGAAGATTTTGGATTCCACTACCACTAGCGTTGGAAGCGTGTCCGTTTAGCCTTTTATATACAAATATATATATATATATATATATATATATATATATATATATATATGGGTTTATCATCTATCATTTAACATGACCAGAAAAACTTTCCTACACTCACAACATTTTGTGGGGCCCGCAGCAAAAAATAATAAAAAAACTCTGGTACGCAAAACGAATCTCTATAACATTACACAATCACTTTTCCTACAACATAACTCTTATAAAACCCTATATATATATATATATAGGGTTTATCATCTATTATTTAACATGACCAGAAAAATTTTAACTCACAACATTTTGTGGGGCCAGCAACAAAAAAAAAACTCTGGCACACAAAACGAATCTCTATAACATTACACAATCAATTTTCCTACAACATAACTCTTATAAAACCCATATATATATATAAAAGATCCATATGGTGTCTAGTCTCTGGATATAAAGTTTTGTGTTGTCCAATTACCACGTTATAACTATATACTCCGGGAAATATATAGTTATAATAATAAAGTTATACTTTTTTCACTTTCAATGTTAGCCGACAAGATTATGAAAAGAGAGAAAAAAATATAACTTTAACATTAGAACTATATATTTTCCGGAGTATATAGTTATAAGGGATAAGTTATTCTACCTACCTTTTTTTTTTCTGCCTACATTTGCCTACAACTCTAAAAGATCATTAGATCAGAATCTTAATTAATATTTATTTTTCTCTCTCCTCTTTAAATTCCGATCTAACGGTGTTGGAGAGTGGTAGGCAAAAGTAGGTAGAATAAATTATCCCTAATTATGAAGCAGTGGCCGGAAAAAATCTTATATCCAATGATTGGACAAAATCTTATATATATATATATATATATATATATATATATATTTATATATATTTATATATAAGGATAGGTTATTCTACATACCATTTTTTCTGTCTACCTTTGCTTACCACTCTCCAATACCATTAGATCAGAATCTTGACTAAGATTTATTTTTCTCTCTCTTTTTGAGATTCTGATCTAACAGTATTGGATAGTGGTAGGCAAAGGTAAGCAGAAAAAAATGGTAGGTAGAATAACATATCCTATATATATATATGGGTTCCATTTTTTATGTTATTGGAAAAAAGTTATCTACATCAACCCTCTCTAACTATAGTACATAGTTATAATGTTAAAATTATTTTTTCTCTCTCCACCACGTCAGCCGACAATGTTTGAAAACCCGCAGTACATAGTTATAATGAATTGTTGCAGAAAACTTTTTCTAGTGTAAGTTACACTCTTAATCTTGTTCCGTTGATCCTACTTATATCTAAGGGCTCAAATTTTTTAGTAATGCGAGCCATTAGATATAAGTGGATCATATATATATTGAGTGTAAGACTTATAACTCTTACACTGGTGTAAGAATATCCTGCCCTTATATGGGATAGGATCAACTTACACCGGTGTAAGAATAATAAATCTTACACCAAATCTTAACCATTGATTTTCGTGCATCCAATGATTGAGAATTATTGGGAATTAAAAATTAATTAATGAGTGAGACCTAATAAATCACATATATATATATATATATATATATATATATATATATATATATATATATATATATATATATATATATAGCATGATATTCTTACACCGGTGTAAGAGTTAGAAGTATTACACTCAATCTTGACCATCGATCCACTTGTATCCAATGGCTCACATTACAAAAAAATTAGAGCCCTTAGATATAAGTGGGTTTATGATCCTGACCCATATATATATATATATATATATATATATATATATATATATATATATATATTGTTACTCGTATAAATTTCAAAGAAACCCTTTTTTTTCTTTATTGTTTTGTCCCCACGAGTTTTCTTCATTAAGCAATGTGAAACAAGAGTTGGACACAGACTGAAATTCACTATAAGATGAACAGTATTGAGTTGGACGTTGCTCCATTCTTAAGTTTAATGATAATCTATAGAGTAATAGTTTAATTATTATTTTTAACTCAACTGATTGCATTGAATATATATTCTGATGCCTTGACTTAAAAAACAAAAGTGTTTTTAATGTTTTGAACTTTGGGCACGTACTTACCCAGAAATTTCAACAAATTTGGTTAGGCAGTTTTGGATCGTTGTTATTTTTTTTTCCCTGCTATTGAAGTCATTGTGAGCATAATCTAAACATCCTTTTCGAAAACGGAGACCAGAATGGCGATGGCTCATGCATATTCTATTATGATCCGCATTAATTAGGTCCGTGCATTGTCTCCTTTCACTTTAGGAAAATATTTTCGGTATTACGGTATATATTTTGGGTAAAGTATGTGTCATTTTAAAGAATATAAAGTTATATCATTTTAAGAGAGAGAAAGAGATAAATAAAGAAGGGGAGAGAGTTGACAAAAAATAAAATAAAAGTGTGGGTCCCACTTCTTTGTGAGAGTGAAAGGATATAATTTGTGTCTTTATAAACACTTTTCTCATATATTTTATCAAATATAGAAAAAGGTAATATATTTTATTATACATATTTTTATAATTATTTCTTATATCTTTTTTTTTCATTTTTTAATAAAGGAATATCTAGGGGTGTGCAAAATAACCAAAAAATTGGGTCCAACCATGAACCGAACCGAACTGCCCCATAAAATAACCAGTTTTAAGAAATCAGTTCATGAACTGAACCTGTTTTTAAAAAACTACTTCTTGAACTGAACCGGTTTTTAGAACCGGTTTAAGAACATAATCATTTTCAAACCAAATCAAATTAATTTTTATAACTTTATTTTTTTATTTTTTTATTTTCAATAGAGGGTCGACGCAAACTAGTTTCGAACCGATTCCGAACCACTTCCGAACCAAACCATTACTGAACTGAACCAATTTTGAACCGAACCGAACCGAACCATTTAAAGCAATTCGGTTTTTCAAAAAATCCGGTTCGGCTCGAACCATGGATATCCCTAAGAATATCTACTCTAGTTGCACCAAAAATATACTCTCACTTCATGTTCAAAATGACGGGGAAAATATGCGGAAAAATACTGAAGCCTTTCATAAGAAAGCACACGTCCCCACATGGTAAACAGACATATTTGTCGTGGCCTTAGAAAGTTAGAATCCACTGCTCTTGAATAGTTTGAAATCCTAAATAGGCCCATTTTCTGGATCCGCACCTTCGAATAATAGAATTTTAGCAATTTCTGCCGCTCCTTCAAGTTTGATCAATTGCCCAAGTCTTAAATTGTAATTTACATATCTATATTTGGACATAAATCAACGATGAGTGTAATTCTTATACGTAAATTGGTCTGTCTTATAGTTGGCATCTCACATAATCAGTCATATAATTAAAGAGGTGGGTCATTGATTTTAATTAAGAAAAATGAGAGAGAAAGAAAAAGAAAAAGAAAAAGAAAAATGAAATATGTTGATTAAGGTTATGTAAATTATGTAAAAAGTAAAAAATAAAATAATTATAATAGCTTGATCAGCTTGGATATGTATGTCATGGTGAACTTTCATTTTTAATGCTGAGAGAATCGATGCTCTAGCTTGCATCAACAAACATTATTAAACGGAGAGTTGATGTTGTTTTTCAATGTTTCAAGTAAAAATAAAAAATAAAAAAATCGAACGTTCAATCCTAATTAACAAAGACAAAGTGGCATAAAGAAAACTTGTAAAGCACGTGGCTTTAAGTCAATTTAGTCAATTTTTATGTTATCTATTTTTTAATACTGTCTGCAACTAGTGCCTTCTAATTTGTTTTTCTTTTTAAACTTATCGTTTTGTAATTGACTTCAAAGAATTGTGTATCATATGATTGTCATATATATATATATATATATATATATATATATATATATATGTCAGGATCATTTTACACAAGTGTAAGTTACACTTTCAATGTTGTCCGTCGATCCCACTTATATCTAAAGGCTCAAATTTTTTAGTAATGTGAGCCATTGGATACAAGTTGATTAATGGTCAAGATTGAGTGTAAGAGTTAGGAGTCTTACACTCAATCTTGACCATTAATCAACTTGTATCCAATGGATATTCTTACACCAGTGTAAGAGTTAGAAGTCTTACACTCAATCTTGACCATTAATCAACTTGTATCCAATAGCTATATATATATATATATATATATATATATATATATATATATATATATATATATATATATATATATATATATATATATATATGAGGATGGATATTCTTACTACTAAAATTTTCTACTACCAAATGACTACCTATCTAATCACCATTAGCTATGATGCACGGACACGGACACGGGACACGACACGACACGCCGACACGTTAATATTGACCGCGTGTCCCCAAATATTGACCGCGTGTCGGAACGTGTCGGAGAGTTGACTGCGTGTCCCCAAATGTTGACTGCTTGTCGGACGCGTATCCGAGCGTGTCCGTGTCGGACACGTGTCCAACACACAAATTTTTTTTAAATCTTGCGTGTCCGTGCTTTGCTGACCATTGCATCAACATTTTTTCTTTTTTCAACAACTTTTTAGCATTCTCTTTATTTGATTCAATAGTGATTAGATAGGTAGTAAGTTAGTAGTAGAAAATTTTGCTAGTAAGAATATCCTTCCGGCTTCCTATATATATATATAGGGAAAAGTGATTATCCTTTTAAATGACACAACTTATATCCTTTCACTCTCACAAAAAGGTGGGACCCACACTTTTATTTTTTTTTGTCAACTCTCTCTCCTCCTTTGTCTATCTCTTTCTCTTTCTTAAAATGACATAACTTTACATCCTTCAAAATGATACACACTTTACCCATATATATATATATATGAGATAAGATCAACTTACACCGGTGTAAGAATAATAAATCTTACACCAAGTCTTAACCGTTGATTTCCGTGCATGTAACGGTTGAGATTTATTGGGAATTAAAAATTAATTAATGAGTAAAATCTAATAAATCTTAACCGTTAGATGCAGAAAATCAATGGTTAAAATTTGGTATAAGACTTATTAATCTTATACCGGTGTAAGATGATCCTGCCCTATATATATATAGGAGTAAACATTTCTGCAGCCACTTTAGATAAACTTATCTACAGCCACCTTTTCTAATTATGTTCTCCCGGGAGAACATAGTTATAACACGAGTTACTTTTTTTCTCTCTCCTCATTTACTTTTCAGAACCTGTCTGCTGACGTGGAGAGAGAAAAAAAACAAATTTCGTGTTATAATTATGTTCTCCCGGGAGAATATAGTTAAAAAAAAAAAACGGTGGCTGTAGATATATATATATATATATATATATATATATATAGGAAGGTTATACTTATAACTTTTTTTTTACAACCTCTTACCGCCATATCTTATCACCGTTGATTTCCGTCAATCAACGGTTATCATTTATTGTGAATTAATAATTAATTAATGAGTTTAATTTACTAAAATGATAACCGTTGATTGGCGAAAATCAACGGTAATAAAGTATAGTTGTAAGAGATTGTAAGAAAAAAAGGTTGTAACTATAATATTGCTCATATATATATATATATATATATATATATATATATAGTGATTTAGATGTAACCAACCAAATGATGAAAGAGGACCCATATATTCCAAAGAATAAACATATTGGCGTGAAGCTTTGATATTAATGATGATATCGATGCTGAGATATGGTTGTTAATACTTGCAATGTAAATTGTAGATATTTAAGATATAGGGCCAGATTGACGTGTGTGCTACATATAAAATTTAATGTAAATTGTGTGTGTAACCAAATAGCATATTACTCATATATAACGATCACAAGAAAACAAAATCTTAGCATCCACAATTTTCATGTGAACATTAATAGAGCATGTAGCTGCTTGAGTGAAAAAAATCCAAATATATAATTGGACACCTCACAGATGGTTACAGGTGGTAAAGAAGACACAGACTGTTGGTTGAGAGGTCACCATATATAAAAAGTGCTCATAAATATGACTTATCATATCTACTCATGCAGACAAAAATACATATGTCTCTAAGCCTTATGCATGCAGACAAATGTAATAAAAGCAATCGTATATTACACAGTTGTTTCTCTCAAAATCCAAATACTCTTTAATATATTTCTGTCGTTAATTCTTTCACTCAGTCATGTCTTGTTATCAAAGGATCGAACCAAGGAAAAAGCTTTCTTTTCCTTTGTCCATTTAACTTGGGTATATTCATGTTTCTTTATGATGGCAAGGCATATACCATATTTCTAAATATAAAAAACCTTTCATAAAATAGCCATAGAATTAGGGATGTGCATGGGTCGAACCGAACCGATTTTTTTAAAAAATTGAACCGAATTGGTTTAAGTGGTTCGGTTCGAAAGTGGTTAGGTTCGGTCCAAAACTGGTTCGGTTCGGAAGTGGTTCGATTCGGTTCGAAAGTGGTTCGGTTCGGTTCGGAAGTGGTTCGGAACCGGTTCGGGTCGACCCTCTTTTGAAAAGAAAAAAAATTAAAAATTTTAAAAAATAAAGTTATAAAAATTAATTTGGTTTGGTTTGAAAATGGTTCGGTTCGGTTCGGAAACGGTTCGGTTCTTAAACCGGTTCTAAAAACTGGTTCGGTTCTTAAACCGGTTCTAAAAACCGGTTCGGTTCATGAACCGGTTCTTTAAAAACCGGTTCGGTTCATGAACTAGTTTTTTAAAATCGGTTATTTTATGGAGCGGTTCGGTTCGGTTTATGGTTCGACCCACTTTTATGGTTATTTTGCACACCTCTACATAGAATCAAAGATATATATGTGCTTTTTTTTTTTTCAAGACCACAAACAAAACATATATATTTTACAGTCTGAAAATATCTAGCTAGCTATAACAGTACAACTTTAGGCTCACGTCTGAATCAAGTGGTTTTCATTCTTTAGAATTGATGGCTAAAGAAAAATATCATATTAGAATTAAATTGTGCTGCGTGTATATGTAATGGTATACCATGCCAAAGTTTCGGTTAAATTTCGTGCATCTTCTTGCCAAGTAAATAAGTAATAGTCCCAACTTTCAAATATGATACAATTTTAGCCAAATCTTGGCTTAAAGATTATATGGGATAGATTATTTTACCTATATTTTTTTATGCCCATTTTATTTACTATTAAAGAATAATATAAATCATTAAAAAGATCTTCACTGAACACCTTAATGTTTTGGGTTGAGATGGTTCTTTATATCTACCACTTTTTCAATATCCTTATATCAGAATCTCAACTAATATTTACCATTTCTCTCTGCAAATTAGGAAAGTTGTTGGAAAGATAAGATCTTATCGTAACACATCTTGAAATTATGATTTAATGGTGTCGAAGAATGATAGGGAAGGTATGCATAAAAAAAAGATAGATGTAGAATAACTAATTCCAAATTATATACTCAAGTAAAACGCTCGTACATACCCAGAGCAATATATTAGCATACAAAGAAAAGAGTTATCGTTCTCAGGGAACAGGTTGAATTATTTTTCCTTCTATTAATCTGAATTAATAATCCTTTAAATGGGTTTATTTGGTTTATGGTAAAAAGAGATCTTTATTATATTCTAATTAAAACATCAAAATATGATCTAACAGTAAGAAGTTTTTAACAATGTAAAAGGCTTCTGAGTATGTTAAAATCATGGATGACACAAAAATATTGCATTCCTGCAATTTCGTTCAAAGCCACAGCAAGTTTATCCCAAATTCCGAAGCACTACAACTAGTTAGGTCGAAACTTCCCAGAATCAACCTTAACATTCAAGATCATCTTTTTCCAAAGGATCTTGAATCTTTACAGAAAATTATCAGAAAACACCCTTGATTATCCCTAATCCAAAGGGGTTCAATCGATTCTTAACAGAAACGCATTTCCCAAATTGCTTCTGTTGAAGAACTCAAGGTTCATTCCCATGAATCTCTTGAGTTGAAAAATTAAAGAATCGTTCGAATAAGAAAAACGCAGCAATAACTAAAAACCTTAAGAAATCTTCATCCATTCATTTTCACATACCCAGAAAAGAAAAGATTTAAAAACCCATAACAGAAATACTATAATATCCGAAAAATAAAGGCAAAGATACCAAGTATTCAGAAAATAAAACGGGTTCTTCAAACATTAAAAACCCTAACTCGATCTACAGTAAAAGACTACAAAGAAATCTACCGCTACGCAAGCAGATCCGCGACTCCTCTCCCTTGAAGATGCGTTGTCAAAGCCCTCCAAGGTCAAGGATGATAGACGAACGATGCAAAGCGAACAAGATCCACACACAAGAAAAGAAATGCGAAAAGAATCTCTCAAGAACAGAGAGTAAAAACGGATGGAAGAAAGAAAAATAAAACTCAGAGGAGACTTTGTTTCTATTTCTCTAAGAAAAGTAATTCTAAAATCTATATCTAAAAATCTGCATCTCTCTCTAATATATCTTCTTTTTTTCTTTTTTCAAAACCATCAGCTTCTTCTTTCATCACAGCCCTTCATTTCCTCCAATCCAACGGTCCAGACTGCTCCCTTCTTTTTCATGTGATCTGAAGATAAAAATAAATAAAATAAGTGAGTAAAAAGACAAATATTACCATTTTTACTTCTTACCTTCAATTTTTACAAAGATCCTTACTTAACTCAATTGGGCTTAATTTACCTGCAAAAACACTAATTAACAACCCAAAGACATTTAAATATCATAAAATAATATAATATAATTATATATAAATATGTGCTAACAAAATACCCCAAACTTAACCAATTGCTTGCCCTCAAGCAATCAAACAAACTTTTATCAGAAAATAAACAGTTAGATCAAATTCAGAATCACTTAGCACTATTAAATTAAACTTAATAACTTAGATAAATTTATCAACTATCTATGCAAAACATCACACTCCTTAAAGCATTGACCAGGCTTAATATTAACCAATTCCTTCATCTAATTAATCATCTAACTCCAGTCAATCAGTAATTAAAGAAGCATTCAATCAAAAACTCATGCACATTCAATCAGTTGCAAACCTTAATTTAAACTGGTTCAATTGACAATCCACTGAATTCCTTTCCAGACATTTTCAATAAATCACACTTTTTCATTTTTTTATAAGGAAGGATCACTCATTGTCATCATGCATGAATGTTTCCAATCTACACAACCATTCAGAAACTTGAAGTCCAACATGCTACTTCCATCATAGGGTCTTTAAAGCTTATAAAGAGGCAGGGCTAGGATTGTTGTTTTTCTAGTCACTTGGCTAATTAAGCTAACCCTTTAGTGTCTAACTAATCCTCATTAGCTTTTTCTGATTCTTTTTGCATAAACAAGACAAAGGGAAATTACTGACTTTCTTACTCTCTTCTCCCTCTTGTATTGATTACTTCTTTTATTTTTTTATTTCTTTTTTTTTTATTTACAATTTTTTTTTTACTTTTGCCTTTTTCCTTCTTCTTTTTCTAAGTAAGCTCAGAGATCTTTTTTTTTTTTTTTTACAAAGACCTTTTTATAAGATCACTTGTTCTCCTTTTTCTTCTAACATTTTTTTTTACCTCCTGAATTTTCCTTCTTTTTCTTTTACAACCAATTTCCCTTTGCCTTATTTAGCTTTTTGTATTTCTAAGCTAACGAGCATTAGCTAAACACTAAAGATAGCTGTATAGGGTAGACAAGGAATTTGGCTTATAATATCAGGGTGAAACAGAAAAGAAAGGCTCAGGCTCAAATAAAGGGACCAAGGGATATAATTGAAGGGTAAGGCTTTTGGCTCTAGGCTAAATATTCAGAAACAATGCCCCAATCACACAGAAATAGCATATCGGTCATCCAAACAGAGTGCAGCATTCAAAACATCAATACATAATAACCAATGATCACTCTCAAAGGAATAGAGTGTTTAGGTTCAAAATACCTCACATAGGTTGTTAACCAGTGGTTTATCAGTGAATCAGCAAATCAGGGGTTTCAACAAAATTGAATGGCATGCCAATTGATTTTAAACTTATGTAAACACTGATCAACTAAGTTAAATCCTTAATTGACTAGGAATTAAATTAAATTAAATCTGGTTATACTCAAGCAATGATCATGTTAAGCACATCAAGCTATAAATTATTTCCAAGTTACTATAAATTCAGCATACAAAACAGAGTAAATTACAAAAACAAAAATAAGTGCTCATCAGCAGATACAGAAAGATTATTGGTGAAAGCATATGATCACAAAAATCACCCCAAACTTAAAACTAAGCTGGGTCCTCACAGCAAAATAATAAATTGAAACGTAAAATAATAAGTAAATAAATAAATAAATAAATATATAATGAACAAATAAATGAATAAAATTAATGATTAAAGAACCTGGGTACCAATCACTTGATATCAGCTCTCAGAAAAAGTATCATCTACATCGACCACGTCATCATCGGACCCCTGCTCAGCAGCTCTTGACGTCCCCTCATCACCAATTTGTTGTAATAGATGGGCTGGAATTTCAGGAAACTCATCTTGGGGGAAGGTCTCTTGATACGATTTCATACAGCAATGTCTAGAGGTTTTGATATATGTAATCAACCCCTTTACACATTGCTGCAATTCCATGATTTGATCCTTCATCTCTGAAACCTGGCCCTTTTCTGCTCGTTTAGGAGGCTGAGTAGAAGATGTTTTTCTTTTTCTACGCAGGCTGGACTCAGCTATCCTCTTCAGGCAGACTTCATTTATTGGTGAATTAGGGATTGGGACCATTTCCCTGTCTTCAGAAGAGGGTGGGACTCCAGCTGCATCACATAACAGCTTTACCAGACATGGGAAATAAAATGGTCCTGTGGTTTTCTTAGAGTTCTCACACAGCTCCTGGTGGATCAGCCTCTCGGGGTAGAATGGCAAGCCTTGCATTATGCAGTAAACCAACACACCAACTCTTGTTGTTAAGTGGTTCATGTGCAACTTAGGGAAGATGCGGTGTCTCACAAATTTGGCCCAGACTTGAGCTTCCTTGGTGAGCTCATTCGTTAACATTTTCTCAGAATCCCATTTTGTATTGGGATTTCCCGTGAGGACCTTTGCCATTATTGAATGAACGTTCGGTAGAGTTCTGTCTGTTAGAAACTTCAAGTACCAGTTATAATCCCCCTCTTTGAGGTTATAAATCTCTTGAATCTTGGCTGGGGATATATCCACCAGCGTCCCTCGAACGAGGACTTGTTGAGGCTCATTCTCATCTGGGAAGTTAGCCACGAATTCGTGAACCAACCGGACAGGTCTTGAACAGAAGGGTGACTTGCAAAAGTTTCCCATTTCCATGGTGTCACATGTTGCCAGACGAACAACTCCATGTATCCCCCCTCTTCAGTTAGGTCGAATCCTCGTTCATAATGAATGCGCAGTTTGCCTGATTCCAGCTCCTTGAGGCGTTGTAATACTCTTGCTGGAACAGGAGGTTCTTGAGAGGAGGATGGTTCGGCTGCTGATTTTCTAGTCTTTTTACCACGAAGAGCTTTAGTTTTTAGTCCACCGTTCATGGTTCTTGGTGGCATTGTTACTGAGTATGATTCAGTAACAATTCGAGATAAGAATTATTTGTTAGTAACTCCCAGCATTCACAGAATTATAAAGAATCAGCAATAATAAAATAAAATAAATAAATAAATAAAATAAATTATTATCCACAATTTCTAGAATATAACAAAAAAAAAAATTAAAATTTAACAGAATAGAAAAATTAATTACTACTCAGAATTTCTATATCAGCCGAAGAACAAATACACAACAGTGAAAGTAATGTAACAGACTTACCACTTAGAAACATCTAAAAACTTTCACAGGTACATGCAAAAAAAAAAAAAAATCAAAAATCAGGGAGTGTTTGCACTTATATAAAATAGAAAAATAGAAAAATAGAAAAGAAAAATAAATATAAATATAAATATATAAAAAATTAAAATTAAAAACCTTTTCATGAAATCAAATCCCGAACAAAATAAAAATAATTATTATAAACCAGAAACCAAAAAAAATAAAAAAATAAAAAAAAAAAAAAAAAAAAAGAAAATTCCTTACAAAGAGAATCGGGTTTGTGTTCAACAAAGGGGAACAAGAACAAAAATAAGGTTTGAAGCAAAAATCAAAATAAGTTAAGGTTTTGGAAGAACATACCTGGGTTCGCGAAAGTGGTGAAGAAATTCGGAGAGAACCGATACAAGGATGCAAGAGATCCGAACCTTTTCGCTGGACGCAGCGCGCACGGTGAGAAGGGATGGCGTTAGGGAAAGGAGACGAGAAGAAAGAAAGAAAGAAAGTGATTGAGAGATGGGAGGAAGACGAAGTGAGAAAATGATGAAGGGAATCGGAAAGATGGGAGCTAGGGCACGGAGTGGGAACAAATGGGGGTGTGCGAAGGAAGAGGTTAGGTTTTTTTTTTAGAAAGAGATATGATGAGTAAAACTAAAAATAAAAAATTAATGGATGTGACTAAAGAGAGAAAAGTCACATCCCTGCGCTGAAAGGGAGTGGTCTTTTCCCATGAGTCACGTCCCTACTCTGAAAAGCAGTTGCTTTTTTTTCAGAAGAGCATTAATGGTTTTGGTGGCTCAATGGTGCGCAGTGCATTGGGAAGGAGAAGAAAGATTTAGGGAAGAAGAAAAGATCAGAAGGAATATAAAAAAAATAAAAATAAAATATTTTAAAATAAAATTTGCGTCAGAATTTTAACAGAACTGAATAAATTAATGAATATTTAATTAATTAATTAAAGAATAAAAACGGGCTGACCCATTTAGAATCAGGCCCAATTAAATAAAAAAAATGGGTTAAATGAATAGGACTGGGCTGATAAAATAAGAATCAGGCCCAAGTAAATAAAAAAAAAATTGAAAAAGGTTTATTCATTTGGGCTGATTACACTGATGGGCACAGCCCAATTCAAATGTAATCCAACTTACCGAACACCTCCTTGGGCTCATCGTGCCCTTTGAAGGACCTGGGCTTTCGATTTAAAAAGGCCCAAAGGAAATAATGGGAATCAATCCCACTTATTTACACTGCAGGACTTTTTTTTAAGACTACTTGGGTGAATCGATAGGCAAAGAGAGAGCAAACAGAGATCACTCTCTGGTGTGATCGATCAACAGTCAGTGCACAAAAAAAAAAAAATTTTTAAACATGTATGTGCATCTGACTGAGCTATCCCAATTGAATGGAATTATCATAGGAAGCACACTCCTACCCCAAACTTACTTATCTGCTCACTCTCATCTTTTACACTCAGCAAATCTGGACAATTGGTGGACAATTCATAATGGATGAAAAGAAGAAAACACTGATACATTGATAGCTTTTTATTTTTTTATTTTTTTAAACACCCATATGACAGATCACAGATTCAAGATAACTTGAACAAAACACACAAACAAAACAAAAACTCTAACTAACTAATTGAAAACTACTGCAACACCACAAAACAGTTAAGAAGGGTCAACTAGAGGGACAATTGCCTTGTCCCTAATGACAGGTTCACCTTGGTAGACTTTCAGTCTTTGGCCATTTACCTTGAACCTTCGACCATCATTACCTTGAATCTCTATTGCCCCATGTGGAAAAACTTCCACAATTTCAAAGGGGCCAGACCATCTTGACTTCAGTTTTCCAGGAAAAAGTTTAAGCCTAGAATTAAACAACAACACCTTTTGGCCTGGTTCAAAACATCTTTCCTGAATTAGATTGTCATGCCATCTTTTCATTTTCTCTTTGTACAACTTAGCATTTTCATATGAGTTCATTTTAAATTCATCTAAGTTGTTTAATTGAAGCAACCTATTCTCTGAGGATTCCTTGTAATCCATATTCAGCCTTGCAAGAGCCCAATAGGCCTTGTACTCCAACTCTAATGGTAAGTGACATGCCTTACCAAAAATGAGTCTATATGGTGAGCAACCTATTGGAGTTCTATAGGCTGTTCTGTATGCCCACAGGGAGTCTTCAAGCTTTAGTGACCAGTCCTTTCTAGAAGGACCAACTACTTTTTCCAAAATTTTCTTAATCTCCCTATTAGTAACCTCCACCTGACCACTTGTTTGTGGGTGGTAAGGTGTTGCCACCCTATGTTTGACACCATACTTAGTGAGGAGGCTTTCAAACTGCCTACTTATGAAGTGGCTGCCTCCATCACTAATTATGCATCTAGGTGTACCAAACCTAGTAAAAATGTAGCTCTTTAGGAACTTGCACACTGTTTTGGTTTCATTAGTGGGTAAGGCCACTGCCTCCACCCACTTGGACACATAGTCTATAGCTACAAGAATGTACTTATTCCCATTTGATGGAGGGAAGGGACCCATGAAATCTATCCCCCACACATCAAACACTTCAACCTCAAGAATAGGATTTAGAGGCATCTCATTCCTTCGTGTGATATTGCCAGTCCTTTGACACCTATCACACTTACTAGCTATTGTATAGGCATCCTTAAAAATGCTTGGCCAATAAAAGCCAGATTCCAACACCTTGGCTGCAGTCCTTACCCCACCAAAATGTCCTCCATATGGAGAATTGTGGCAGCTGTGCAGAATTTGGTTTTGCTCCAATTCTGGAACACACTTCCTCAAAACTTGGTCAGCACATTTTTTAAATAAATGTGGATCATCCCAAAAATAGAATTGCACATCATGGAGAAATTTCTTTCTCTTGTGTGTTTAAATCATCAGGCATCACACCTGCTGCCAAGTAATTGGCAAAGTCAGCATACCAAGGGGTGTTTAAAGAGCTTAAGGCCAATAAAGACTCATCAGGGAACATGTCCCTGATTGGTGCAGAGTCTTGCTCTGTTGTGTTGGACTTCAACCTAGACAAATGGTCAGCTATTTGGTTTTGGGTGCCACTCCTATCTACAATTTTTACTTGGAATTCTTGTAGGAGTAACATCCATCTAATAAGCCTAGGTTTGCTATCCTTCTTTTCCATTAAGTATTTGATGGCAGAGTGGTCAGTGTGGACAATGACCTCTACCCCAAACAAATAGCTCCTGAATTTTTCAAAGGCAAATATCACTGCCAGGAGCTCTTTTTCAGTCACAGTATAGTTCAGTTGGGCACCTTGCAAGACCTTGCTTGCATAATAAATGGAATGAAAAATCTTATCCTTCCTCTGCCCTAGCACAGCACCTAGGGCCCAATCACTAGCATCAGTCATCACCTCAAAAGGTAAGGACCAATCAGGTGCCACAATTATAGGGGCTGAAATCAGTTTGGTTTTTAATTCTTCAAAAGCCTTCAAGCAAGGCTCATCAAAATTAAAGGGTTTATTAACCTCCAATAAGCTACTTAAGGGTTTAGCTACCTTAGAGAAATCCTTTATAAATCTTCTATAGAACCCTGCATGGCCTAAGAAGCTTCTTATTCCCTTGACATCTCTAGGTGGAGGTAGCTTTTCAATGAGTGCAATCTTAGCCTTATCCACCTCTAAACCAGATTTTGAAACCTTATGGCCTAGGACTATACCCTCTTGCACCATAAAATGGCACTTCTCCCAATTCAAGACCAAATTAGTCTCCTCACATCTCTGTAAAACTCTAGACAGATTCAGCAAGCATTTTTCAAATGAATTTCCGAATACAGAAAAGTCATCCATGAAGACTTCTACATATTCATCAATCATGTCATTAAAAATTGCAGTCATGCACCTTTGAAAGGTGGCAGGAGCATTGCAAAGTCCAAAAGACATTCTCCTAAATGCAAATGTGCCATATGGACATGTGAATGTTGTCTTATGCTGGTCTTCTGGAGCTAAGGGTATCTGGTTATAACCAGAATACCCATCAAGAAAACAGAAATATTCTTGTCCAGCAAGCTTGTCCAGCATTTGGTCTATGAAGGGTAAGGGGAAATGGTCTTTTTTGGTAGCAGTATTCAACTTCCTAAAGTCCTGACAAATTCTCCAACCAGTTATGGTTCGAGTGGGAATGAGCTCATTTTTATCATTGAGCACAACTGTGATACCTCCCTTTTTAGGGACACAGTGCAAAGGGCTCACCCAACTACTATCACAAATAGGATAAATCACACCAGCATCCAACCATTTAATTACTTCCTTTTTAACCACTTCTTTCATGGTTGGATTGAGCCTTCTTTGAGGCTCAATGGAACTGGCATTCTCATCTATTAGCCTTATTCTGTGCATACAGAAGAAAGTGGACTAATTCCTCTGATATCAGCCATGGTCCAACCTATGGCTCTTTTGTGATTTTTTAGTACATTTAGGAGCTGACTTTCCTCATTATTTTTAAGGGCAGCTGCTACAATGACAGGGAGAGTATTGTCTCTTCCTAGGAAAGCATATTTAAGGTGAGTTGGGAGTTCCTTTAACTCCACTTCAGGTGGTTCCACTATGGAAGGTTTAAGGGGTTTGGTGATTCTCTCATGAAGTTCAAGAGACTCAAAATGTTTATCACCAAAGAACTTAGTGGGGTAAGACCTTAATGCACAAGCAAGATCATGATCAGATGCATTATTTCCATAAAATTCAAAAATGGCAGAATCACAGACAGAGTTATTCATTTCAAAATTATCTTGAAAATGAGCAGCAACCAAGTTATCAATGACAGAAATAGCAGAACAATCATCAACATCATCATCTACATATTTCATGGCCTTGAAGACACTAAAGGTCATAGTGTCATCATTAACCCTCATTGTTAACTCTCCTTTCTTGACATCAATCATTGCACCCCCTGTAGCTAAGAATGGTCTTCCTACTATTATAGGAATATTTTCATCAACTTCACAATCAAGGATTATGAAGTCAGCTGGAAAAATAAATTTGTCCACTTTTACTAAAATATTTTCCACCTTACCTTCAGGGTATACAATGGATCTGTCAGCTAATTGGAGGGTTAATGTTGTGGGGGCAGCTTTTATTCCTAATTGTTTAAAAATAGAAGCAGGCATCAAGTTAATGCTAGAGCCTAAATCACATAGAGCTCTACCAATATACCTATCTCCTATAACACAAGGAATAGTGAAAGAACCTGGATCCTCCATTTTAGGAGGCACTTTTGTAGAGACAATGCTGCTGCATTCCTTGGTAAGTGCCACTGTTTCGAACTCTTCTATCCTCCTCTTCCTTGATAGGATGTCCTTCATGAATTTGATGTAGCTTGGCATGTGTTGAAGGGCCTCCACAAAAGGAATATTTATCTGGAGTTGCTTGAGGATATCTAAGAACCTCTTGAAATGCTTCTCCTGACTCTGTTTCTGAAGTCTTTGTGGGAAAGGAATCTGCCTTGCCCTTGATCTTGGTGATTGGCCATCTTCTTTTTGCACAGGTATGGCTGGCCCCTTTGATTTGGGTGCTGATTTGGGTGCTGATTTTTCTGTTCTTCCCAAATCACCATGCTCCATGTCATTCTCTGGATTGTGCACTTCAATTACATCAGACTCATCCTCTTCCTCAGTTGTTTGAGCACTTTGTCCTGCCATCTTCCTCAAGGTGGAGGGCCGAATGACAGGTTCTGGTTGTTCAACCTCCCTTCCATTTCTCAAGTGGAGAGCTTGACAAAATTCCTTTCCCTCCTTCCTTGGTGCTTCAGTATCACTAGGAAGGGTTCCCAATGGTCTATCCTTAAGGGAAGTTGCAATCTGCCCCATTTGTGTCTCTAAACTCTTCAAGATTGCTCCATGACTTTGGAGCATGGCCTCATGATTTTTCAACATCTGATTTGACCATTGGTCATTTGGAGGAGGCTGAGTTTGTGCACTAGACTGCCCTTGCTGATCATGGGGCATTTGGGAGTTGAATCCTGGTGGAAATGGAACTTTAGGTTGATAGGATTGTTGCCCTCCTTGGAAAGGTTGATTCTGATTTCTATTCCCTACATTCTGGGCAAAATTTTGGCCTTGATTCTGGCCAAAATTTCCACCTTGTTGCTGCCATTTTCCTGGGTTAAAATTTCCTCTATTGTTGTAGTTTCTGTTGTAGTCTCCAACATAGAAGGCTGAAGACGGGTTACTTGGGCATTCTTCAAGAAAATGGGCATCATGGCACAGTGAGCAGATTGGTGTGTTTGTGGCAGCCACTTGAGCAGGTGGTTGTTGTTTGGTTTCAGCCATTTGCTTGACTAAGACCTTGACAGTATTATGCAAAGCTGCCATCTCAGCTGCCATAGAAGTAATTTCACTTACTTCATAAAGCCCAGCTGCCTTCTGTTGAGCTTCATCTCTTTGTTCTGGCCATTGGCAACTGTTCTGGCTTATCCTCTCAAGTGTTTCAAACGCATCTGGATACCTTTTCAACAGAAACATTCCATTGGCAGTAGCATCCAGATGAGTTTTGCCTTGGTGACTCAACCCTCTATAGAAAATCTGAATAGTGGCCCACTTAGGAAGACCATGGGTGGGACACTTTTTCATCAGCCCCTTGAATCTAGTCCAGCTCTCATGGATTGACTCATCCACATACTGTCTAAATCCAGTGATGTCATCCCTCAGATCACAAACCTTTGTGGGTGGGAAGAACCTCATGAGGAAGGCTTCTCCAAGCTCCTTCCATGTAGTAATGGACTGTGCAGGCAGATCTTCCACCCATTCTTCTGCTGCTCCAGCTAGAGAGAAAGGAAACAGCCTCATCCTCATGGCATCTGTAGATACTCCACGAACAGAGAAGGTATCAGAAATCTTCATGAATTTCGTGATATGCTTGTGAGGGTCCTCCTTGGGTAATCCATGGTATTGACTCATGGATTGCAGCAATTGTATCATCCCAGGCTTGAGATCAAAGTTTCCCTCCACTCCTGGTTGGACTATACCAGGAATTACTGCATCGAGTGTGGGAATAGCATATTTAGCTATTGGAAGCTCCTCATCCACCACAACTAGAGCATGGTTGGCTTCCCCATTGTTGTTTTCTCCATTTACAGATGATCCTTGATTTGACTCTGCCATCTTCAAGAAGTCAGCAGCAAACTGGTGACAGTGCTGGTTCTGAAATCAAAGTTGAATCTGCAAGAATCTATCAAGAACACTCGAAATTGGAGTCAGTAGGTAACAAGGAAAAATATGCAAGAAAGAATAAAGATTAAAGAAAATATTTATCAAGAATGGTTAAAACAGAATTATAAAAAGAAAATAAAATCAAACACCGTTCCCCGGCAACGGCGCCATTTGTTGAGAGGTATATTTTCAAAAAGAAAAGAGTTATCGTTCTCAGGGAACAGGTTGAATTATTTTTCCTTCTATTAATCTGAATTAATAATCCTTTAATTGGTTTTATTTTGTTTATGGTAAAAAGAGATCTTTATTATATTCTAATTAAAACATCAAAATATGATCTAACAGTAAGAAGTTTTTAACAATGTAAAAGGCTTCTGAGTATGTTAAACTCATGATGACACAAAAATATTGCATTCCTGCAATTTCGTTCAAAGCCACAGCAAGTTTATCCCAAATTCCGAAGCACTACAACTAGTTAGGTCGAAACTTCCCAGAATCAACCTTAACATTCAAGATCATCTTTTTCCAAAGGATCTTGAATCTTTACAGAAAATTATCAGAAAACACCCTTGATTATCCCTAATCCAAAGGGGTTCAATCGATTCTTAACAGAAACGCATTTCCCAAATTGCTTCTGTTGAAGAACTCAAGTTTCATTCCCATGAATCTCTTGAGTTAAAAAGTAAAAGAATCGTTCGAATAAGAAAAACGCAGCAATAACAAAGAACTAGTTAAGAAATCTGCATCCAATCATTCGAACATACCCAGAAAAGAAAAGATTCAAAAACCCATATCTGAAACACTATAATATCCGAAAAATAAAAGCAAAGATACCAAGTATTCAGAAAACAAAACGGGTTCTTCGAACATTAAAGAACCCTGACTCGATCTACAGTAAAAGACTCCAAAGAAATCTACCGTGACGTAGCAGATCCGCGACTCCTCTCCCTTGTAGATGCGTTGTCAAAGCCCTCC